>CAHIKZ030003625.1:947500-1050000 GCA_903632075.3 Acanthosepion pharaonis | reverse complement strand
TTATCCAAATTGCAGGTATTGGTATTGATTATTAGATTAGAGGGTCGAAAAGACAAAGTGTAGAAAGTCAAAATGGCGAATGGAAATAATCATGACTTTAAAAACTCGGTTCAAATAATCAATTAAGCTATTCTAAACTTTTTTTATTACTTAGCTTTGGAATCATTTAATAAATAATAGCCTTAAAAGGGATTAAACCTCCATGATCATCGGTTGGCGGACCGATTTGGAGGGAGTCGTTTATTACGCTCCATTTTTTACCAAATTGAATTGAGTTTTTAATTTAAAAATAATTATTTACCGGCAGGATACTTGCATGCTAAGTAAAAGGTATTTTATTGAAGAAACATTTTTGGCCTTTCGTCATTTAGTCAGCTCGACTCTTTTTCTGTTCGACACTTTGTCTGTTCGCCATTTTGTCTATTCGTCATTTTGCCTTTCGACACTTTGTGTACGTTACCCTTACATTTTCTTCTGTTATTTAAATATGCCTGCACTATATCTCAACAATGAAATTCCTCCCATTCCAGATTGATCTTATCACAAGCCTAAATCTTCGAACATACTCGTGGGTGAATGCCGTATTATTATTATTATTAAAATTTCTTTTTGGCCTGCATTTGTTTTATAACCAAAGGCCTAGGGAAAGCGGATGATGTGATATTTTCTTGTTTCTACTGAGTTTAACAAAAGACAACTATTAACAAGAAAAACTAAATGGACAAAGCACTTCGCAGGATATGGGCTTGGCTTTTTTGATTTCCTGGAGAGATGGTGCACCAGGGAGGTTATTCATTTGTTGTTGAGATCTTTTCTTTATCAGACCCAAAGCTCCAACCACAACGCGAACAGTTTTAGTTTTTAAGTGCCACACTTCTTCTTCTTCTTCTTCTTCTTATTATTATTATTATTATTATTATTATTATTATTATTATTATTTGTGTATGTTATGTTTCCTGCTTTGCATTCTGTAGAACTGGATCCAAACTATGGTCCTTAAGCCTTATATGAGAATTTTCATTTAATTGATAGCACTTTTCTTAGTATATGGGATGTTCCTAGTAGGGTGATCTTCTGGGCAACTTGTATGTTGATGTTACCAGGGACATTGTTATTAAAATTGTCCATTTCTTTTCTCACGAGACCCATTGGTACAGTCTGAGTCTTCATCCCGCACATCCTGTTAATCTCGATCTCCTTGTATTTGGAAAATTTCTCGATAATTTTCATGAAGGTGTTTCCAGCAGATGGTACTGCTATGTAAATAAGGATACACTTCCTGAATTTCTTGTTTTATTATTATTATTACTATTATTATTATTATTACTATTATTATTATTATTATTATTATTATTTCCGTTTGGATCTTACCGTTCCAGAGGATTCTATAAGTTTCATTCTCTCTGATATATTTTTATTGGTCATATACCACCGGTTTGTGTAATCAAAATGGAGTCATTTTCAGAGTACACATTGGAACACCTTCCTCACCCTATTCTGGACGAATTTGCTACATTCGCTGATTATGTGGTGAACTTTCTCATTATTATTTCCACGCTCTCTACATTGGCTGTTCTATCCATTTGGGACTTTATATATTTGGTCCTTCTTCTGTTGTTTTGATACTTTATTAAGAACGAATCATTTTCTCTCTCAAGGTTTCCGCTACGTACAAACTATGTCGATTTATCTGTTATTTCTTCCATTTGCCTTGTGAAGTGTCTATACAGTATTAAGTTGGGTTTTTTGTCATTTTAAGTTCTTATTATTACTATTATTAATATTATTAATAGTAGTAGTAGTAATAGTAGTAGTTGTACTAGTATTTTGATTTCCCTCATTCGTTGTGTTGCCATGGTTACCACTGCCAAGACTGTTATCTTCGTGATCGGCAATATAATTATCAGTATCATTCTCATACTTTTTTTGATTAATTCTTTTTTTTTTCATTGAGTTCCGTTCTTTCTTTTTTTGTCTTTAAAGTCTTCTTTTGTCAAATATTAGACTGAAAAGCTGTTGCTGTTGATTGTACGTGAACTCTTTCCTTTGGACTGAGTTGCGCGCAGTGGAAAATTCTTTGTATTGATTCTGTCAAGTCGTACCAATTTAGGGGCTCTTAGGGTTGGATTCTCTCTCTATCCCTCCCTCTTTACCACTCTTCCCGCCTCTCTATTTCTTTCTCTCTCCCACACCTCCCTCTTTCAAGATTTCTTTTATTTATTTATTCCTTCCAATCCTTTTTACCGTAGATCTTCTTGAGGGTCCTTGTAATTGTGTATGCCTATGTATAAATACAGAGAGAAAAAGAAAGCTATCAACATGCATTCATGTGTGTGCATATAAATGCATTAATAAATGTATATACTAGTATATTTCTATCACCATATATATATATATATATATATATATATATATATATATATATATATATATATATATATATATATATGCATTTAAGATGGAGTACCGGTGTTAATACACACACACACAGACGCACACACACACACACACACACACACACACACATATATATATATATATATATATATATATATCGTAAAAACTTAACGAATTCACAGACACATAAATATGCTTGTGTGTGTAAGTGTACATATATACACATAAAGTAACATACACACGCACACACATATATATATATATATATATATATATATATATATATATTCATTACAAATAACTGACGTTCTTATTGCGTTTTCTTATGTGCAAACAAGAGATTTCTTTTGTGTATTTAGTTATGTGTAGAAATTGTTACAATATAATACGCGTTTCTAATTTTGAAAAAAAAACGTCTAAAAATAATAAAAGCCCACATGGTGTAAAGCAAAAAAAAATAAAACCCTGACGAACTTCAGCTAGGAACACTGTAGTGGCTGTATTAAGCAATTAAAAATATATCTATGTCTCAGTAACAGACATATCATTTACAATAGCACAACTAAAATCTTTGAAAATGACTTATAGATTAACCGAAAACTCTAGACTAAACAAACATTTGGACATTTTGTAAACACACATTGAGTCCAAATAAGAAATCTCTTGTTCACACACAAGAAAACCCAATAAAACCTTAACATTGTCAGTTTTTAATGAAACATGTATTTGTCAGTGTTTGTTGCCAAAATATGCAAAAATATACACACACAAACACTCGCACACATACACATGTATATATATGTATATATACAGTGACGTTTACCCTGTACAAGGCCCGAGAGGCACTAGAGGTAGGGAGTTACAGAATAAGAGGTACAGTTTATGCGGATATGTGGGAAAGATGGCGGTTAGCTCTAGACTTGAACAGGTTAAGATTGTAGTGATCGGAGAAGCATAATCTTAGGAGTCGGTTCCATAGAGCAGTGGTTCGCACGAAGAAGCTATTCAAATGGAACTTACTTCTCACAAGTGGAATACAGAAGAAATGTGGATGGTTTGCCACAATGTGCGTATATATTGTATAGTAATTGACATCTTTGATAATGGCTTATGTAAGCCGAAAGCTTAGATTGGATTAAAAAATATGGATCAATATTGTGATTTTCTTTCTTCGTTTAATGATAATGTTATTAAACTTATCAGACGTTATGAAAAGAATTTACATAAAATAAATGGACAACACTTGTCTATATTATTTAATGAAACATGTATGAATGAAAAAATGCTGCCTAAATACACATAGTATATATATATATATATATATATATATATATATATATATATATATATTATAGCAGCAGATAATTATTTAAATTTATATTATTAAATATAACAGACAATGAATGTCTATTATGTTTGATTATGAACCATTCTAAACTTCGTATGGTTGCTTTAATTTGGGGTGAAAATAAAGACAAAAATTGTTCAACATTTGGATAATTTTTAAGTTGGTTCTTGATCTGAGGTTTCGGCTCATGTGAGCCATTTTCAGAGTGGTTATACGGACATTGTAACAAAGATTTTCACCATCGAAGATAATATTTTGTTATGTTGATATAGAAGATTGCTATGCGGTGATAACGGCCAATGAATAGTAGACGCAGCTCGTAAGTTCAAAACGAGGTTCTTTGATGTCATACCACACGAGAGGCCGAAATATTAAAAACCGAACCAATATAATAGATATTCATTGTCTGTTATATTTAACAATATATGCGAAATATATATATATATGTGTGTGTGTGTGTGTGCGCGTGTGTGCGTGTGTGTGTTTGTAAAAAGACAGAAAAAGACCTAACAAAAGTAATCATTTCGTTCTATTTTCAAAGAAGAATTTTTATTACCCATCGATCCAAAAATTTCAAGAATATATTAATATGTAAATTAAAATTTGGTCAGCTTGCTATGAAAAAGATTTTAATTATTTTACTCATGTGATCATCGAATTTATCATATCTTCGATTTATACTTGCGCCATTTCCAACTCGGCTGAATTCAAATCGCGATGTATATTTTCATTAGCAGGTTTTCTTTTTTGTAATGTCCAAAAATGAACCAGGCACATTCAGTCGGATTCATATCAGGAAACTAATTTACGCACGGGTATTACTTAGTACCTTTTAGTACCTAGAGTTCTCAACTCATTTCTATTACCTGACAATAGTAATAATGATAATTAATTAATAGTAATTAATAAATGGTAAATTAATTAATGGTAATCAATGATAACTAATTAATCAGTGATAATTAATGGTAATTAATTAATGGTAAATAAATTGTAATTATAGTAATTAATTGATTAATGGTAATAAATGGTAAATTAATGGTAATTAATTAATTAATACTTATTAATATTAAATTTATTAATGTTTAGTAATGGTAATTAATTAATTACCATTAATTAATGATAATTAATGGAAAATCAATGGCAATTAATTAATTGTAATTAATAGTAAATCAATTAATAGTAATTTATTAATGGTAAATTAATGGTAATTAATTAATTAATAGTAATTAATCGTAAATTAATTGTCATTAATTAATTAAGGGTAATTCATGGAAATATCGAGTATAACCGTTGCCATGCAGGAAACATTCTGCATTCACTGACCGAAAAGTTAACGTATCTGTCAGTTGAAATTTATAAAATGTTCCTCTTAAAAGTCCATTGTTAGTGCTCTTTCCGATATTGATTGGAATTTTCTTTCCCAACATTTTGTTTAAGACAGTGTGGAATGCTAATATTTTGCGTATATCATTAGTTTCTCGTCTAATGGCATGCGCTACTCATTTTTGTTGTTGTTGTTGGAAGAGTTCAAGTGATGTGGTATTGTTATTTGATAAAGCTCATAGTGCTTATGTGGTGAAACTCTACAGTACCTAATGAAGTATTGTTTTCTTGAAGGTCTAAAGGATCCAACCATTTGAAGCCATTTGACAAGTTGTTTTATATTTCCAAAATATTTTCTATTTTGTGCAGCATAAGAAGCAATGAATATCGTTAGAAGGTCTTTATGCTGTATCCAGATATATTTTCTGAATTAATATTCCCTTGCTATATAGATTTCAGTCACCACTGCTCCTGATAAAGGTAAATAATTTCTTATCCAAAATTCGAAAAAAACTCAAAAGCTCTTAAAACCTAAATTATAATAATTTTCTATTTGCAGAGCATAGTTTTACTTTTTTTAATCTTTTCCCTAATGTCAAGTACATATGTCAGTAAGTTTATGATCTCTTTTTTATCTTCTACCGTCTACAAATAATAAATTGAATTTTATTTATAGTTATAAATTAACTCACTCAGTGCGCTAAATTTTCCATTTCAAATTTTCCTAGCGTAGTCTTTGCCATTCTATAACAATCGATTCGTTTATCATAGATATGTTAACAGTATCACTACTCCTAGACTTCCGGCCATATCACGTTGAAACAATGGTTTTGTACGATCAGAAGTTAAGCAACGTCGTGCGTGGTCACTACCTAAACGGCTGAGCACCTGGAATTATCAGGTGCTATAAGCTTGTGCGCTTTGTGCAATTGATAACGGCACGGAATTGATATCGGTGTGACGTGTTCCAATTCCAGTCGGGTTTGTTATTCACTTAAGCGCAAAATACTCTTGGGAAAGGCATGAATCCAACTCTTCTCCCAAAGCTTTGGATTAATTAGTAGGACTTGTATCAGTAAATCTTTAATATCTTCAAAAAATTCTTGCAATCCAAAAATATTTTCTGGCTTTCAATAACCGTAAAAAGGTTGATAAACCGTAAAAAACAAATCAGTCAATTAATAATTTAACTCCCTCGGTGCGCTAAATTTAAAATTTTCAATTTGCAATGTTTAAATTTAGAATTTTCCCTCAGAGGAATTGCCATTCTATAACAATTAACTTAATTGCTTATCAGAGATATGTTACCTGTATTACCTTTCCTTCTCCCTCGGAATATTCTGATTTCCGAAAAGTCTCTGAGGCTAAGCGTTTCGGATAAGCAATAATTTAAAATCTGAAAATTCGATATTTTTATGATGTTTGGATAAAATTCTTGGCGACTAGACCTAAATTTTTTCATTGCTTAAAAAATGAGTAAACGAAGACTGAGCCGAAAAAATGAAAGGGGACAAAAAGGTCTACCGTGTTTCTTCTATATTAATTGTCAGTTGCTTTATTATTATTATTATTATTATTGTATGTTGACTTTTTCTATAAACGGTTTTCTTATGACGGTTCAGCCATAATACACCTTTTTGCTAAAGATACGGCACTTCCTTTCTTTAACTGATTTTGATAGACTCGAAGGAAACTTTTAAGTTACCATCTTATCACGTAAATACCCATCTTCAATGGTCCAAGACGAAGGCGAAAGACGGATTTTTTTTTTTAACATTTCGCCACAAGCAAGGCAATAAAGTCACTAAAACGCAAGTGGATACTGAGTGTGAAAGAATAAGAAAAAGAAAACATTATTAAGGATTGAGAACAATAAAAGAGGAATCAAGAAGACTTAGATGACGATTGACATTGCATTTAAATTTTTGAAGATTAGAATTGTCTGAAAATCAAGAAGCTGGAACAGTGTTCCACAGACGAGAAGTACGAGAAAAGAAACCGTTAGCAAAGAACGGTTACATGTAGCCAATTCAACTGAAAAGGATGAGACCTTGTTGTCAATCGAATACTGCGCTTAAACTCATAAAGTCTACGTACCATGGAGGAATGTCCATCAGAATAATTACTATGAAAGTATTTAAAGAAAATGCACAGGTAAGATACAATATGGTGATGGGAAAGTGACTGAAGCCGAGACGACATATCAAGACCAAATTGCAGATTCTACTCTGTATTTAATTAAAACTCTCTAAATATGTAGCAGGAGCGACAGACCAGGGCAACAATATTCAAAGCAGGGGCGAATAAAATATATTCAAATTTGTAGATCTCTGATGATTCTTTTATTTCTTCGCTTTTCGCACAGATACAACTAAACACATACACACACACGAATATATATATATATATATATATATATATATATATATATATATATATATATATATATATATATGCAGTTTGTAGAAGTATATTGGGTAAGCAGTTATTATGAAAGGTAAATAAGAAAAAAATTTGAAGCTTTATAATTAATTACCCCCACTGGACTAAAACGTAATTTATGTCTCGCGGCTCTCAAACATCAGAATTTTATCGTATATGTGTATGATATATATATATATATATATATATATATATATATATATATATATATATATATATATATATACATTAGAAATGGACAAAAAGTCCGACAATTTTATTAAAGACATTTTTATTTTAACATTCTTTTATAGATACAAGTATTTTAGCAAATGCTCTGTTTATATTTACTTAAATACTTGTATCTATAAAAAGAATATTAAACATAAAAATGTCTTTAATAAATTGTCGGACTTTGTCCATTTCTTAATGTATGACGTCATTTGTTTACATTTGATACGCCATGAGCAGTTATGAATGTACGTGAGAGATTCATGGAAGTTTATAAGCAGTAAATTCGACCTTGCCAACCGAACGATACTTTGTGGCCGAGAGGTTAGGCACGTCTAGCTAAATGACGGTTCCGTATAGGATGCAGTTCGAATCCTGTCAAAGGACGAATATTTTCTATGAAAATTTCTCGGACATTAAGGCCGGTAAATGTTATTTAATACTGTTTATTATGAACAGAGCATTTACGTAAATACTTGTATCTATAAAAAGAATGTTAAACATAAAAATGTCTTTAATATATATATATATATAGTCATCCACAGACTGTTACGCTGTATCACAGTACATCAGTGTGTTTAGATAGCCAATTATTTCAAGTCGGGCTCGAAACTCGACCGCTGTAACATCAGTCAGAGACTGTTATCCCAAGACTATCGGCATCCGGCAGAGAACGCATTATATACGTGATATATAAACGTCATACGCATTATATACGTGATATATAAACGCCATACCGGCCTCCATAACGCTCATGAGAAGAAAAAAACTTTTATGGAGGGAGAAAAATCAAATAGCCGGGATTAAGAACACCGTAGATAAATATAAATGAATTTCAGTTTATTAGAAAATAAATTCGAATATTTCTCCGTTCATGAGTACAAAACAGTGCACGCGCCTGCACACAAAGGTGCGCCTATGCGCTCATGCGCACAGGCACACATGTATCTATATATATATATATATATATATATATATATATATATATATATATATATATATATATATATATATATATGTGTGTGTGTGTTTGAGTGTCTGTGTGTGTATATATATATATATATATATATATATATATATATATATGTATGTATATTTATGCAGCATATCTTCATTCAAGTATGTTTCACTGATAATATAGACATATTATGTCTATATAATTTTTAGTAAATCTTTCTAGTTCTCGAATTATCTTCTTGATGTTAAGTTGAAATTCATCAAGGAAGGTGCCGTAGTTTTTTTTAACCCATGTACATTCGATCTCCTCTCCGGGGTGAATTGCGAATATAAACTTAATGTAACTTCGGTATATATAAACATATATTGTTAAATATAACAGACAATGAATGTCTATTATGTTTGATCATGAGTCGTTCTAATATTCGTATGTTTGCTTTAATATCGGGTGAAAATAAATATAAAAATTGTCCAACATTTGGATATTTTTTTTTCATTAAGCTTGTCCTTGATGTAAGCTTTCGGCTCACATGAGCCATCTTCAGAGTGGTTATACGGACATTTTAAGAAAGATATTCACTATCAAAGATAATATTTTGTTATGTTGACATAGAAGATTGCTATGCGACGATAACGGTCGCAGATACAGTTCTGTTATGCGGAAAGTCACCTATTCTATAGTTAATAGACTCTCCCACCTAATATAAGTAGGAGTAGAAAGAGAAATGACGGTCAGTCGATGTCGCACGACAGTTAGTCGAATACGAAAGTAGTCAGCGACCACAACAAGATTACTCTGCGTAATACCTATTATATCAAGTTCCTAACGTTTTGTACGTCGAACCTATTTTAGGACCGATTTAGTACAAATACAAGCCTCCACTGCGAAATAACTCCACAACAACTTTGTAAGTTAAAAATGCGGTTCTATGACGTCATACCACGTAAGAGGCCGAATTATTAACAACAGAACCATATGTCTAGATGCAATGTGTTTTAACTAGTTTACAAAATTATATTGCAAACTAGTCACAGTAAATAGTAAATATTTTATATAAATAGTCACAGTAAATAGTAAATATAATAAATAGAGTAATAAAAGTGCAATCGACTTCACACGTCTTCAAAGTTTCGTGGACACACCGCCCATCAGGGTCAGAATATCAGATAATATCAGATCTGATGAGCGTGTGTTCGCGAAACTGTGAAGTTGGTCTAAAGATAAGTCCACTGAACATTTATTAATTTATCGACTGTTGATGTCTTTCTTGAAAATCAACTCACATTGAAATACATTAAATTCTAGTCGTTTTACGTATTTTAATATGTGTTATTGATTTGTATTGTTATTACTATATATATATATATATATATATATATATATATATATATATATATATATATATATATAGAGAGAGAGAGAGAGAGAGAGGGAGAGAGAGAAAGCAGAAGGCAAATAAAGCAACCAATATATTGATACATCGTGTAAATAGCCGTACATGGTAACGTCATTTCTCAACCCAGATCACACGGGGTTCGGACAATAGACACCTCAGCACGGATGCCCGACAGAAAGAGAGACACCGCTGAGTGAGCACAATAGTCCACTAACCGGCTCGCGGTCGAGTGAGAGAATTGGTGGGAGCGCTGGACAGCGATTCTGACTGCTCCAATCATCGTCTTGTTTTTTTTTGTTTTTTGTTTTTTGTTGTTGTTTTTTTCTACTGCCGTCCGACACACTCGTGAACGTTTTTGGGGCCAAGTGATTTATCATGTCGTATTTCGTGAATAAACACTGTATGCATGGAAAACAGCGGAAGTATCTCCCCCACGCCCAGCATATCACCCAAACACACATCTGCTGCAGTTACGCATGCGCGCACGGCACTGGTTGACTTTGTTTTCGAACTTCCGTTTGTTGTACATGCTGCTACCTGTCGCTGCATGCGTCTGCGTGTCTCAATTCGCTTCGTGTCGTCATTTGGAAAGCGGCGTTCTCTGTGTCCTCGGGAGTTTAGTTTAATTATCTGGGTGTCGGTCGAAATGAGACAAAAGCAATTCTGCATCTAGGGCTACAGACTGCGTTGTTATAAAATAAGTGCATAGATACCGTTTGCAATTTGGTGCACATATGGACACGTGCATTTGCATACATAGAATAAAGTGAAATAAAAACAATTGTTTTCGTTTGAAATCAATATCCTTTTATAGGGTTGGACGTAAGATGGAAGAAAAGGGATAAGTTTACCTTATTTTAAAGTGTCTCAGTCGAATAAGGAACCTTATTTCAAACCAACTTGGTTGAAGAAGGGAGAAAAATTTCCCCATTTCACTCTCTCAGTCGAATAAGGAACCAATTTTCCTTATTTCAAACCGATTTGGTTGAAGAAAGGAGAAAGACTTCCCTATTTCAAATTCTCGACTGAATAAGGAACAAGGTTTCTTTATTTCAAATTGTCTGCGTTAAAAAAAGGAACAGTTTTCAATTGACTTGGTTGAACAAGGGAAAAGAGATTTCCATATTTAAAATTGTCTCGGTTGAATAAGGATCAAGGTTTCCTTATTTCAAATTGCCTGTGTTAAATAAGGAACCAGGCTTCCTTATTTCATATCGACTTCAAATCGAAAAGATTTCCACATTTCAAATTGTCTCTGTTGAATAAGGAACAAGTGTTCTTAATTTCAACTTTTCTGCGTTAAACAAGAAACCAGATTTACTTATTTCAAATTGACTTTTTTGAACAAGCTGCAAGTAATTGTCTCTCTTGTACTATCTACCTTCGATACAAATGACGATTGCATACCCGGAACTATTTACGTCAGTTTTATTCTCTCTTTCTTCATGGCTTTATATTCCTCTCTCTTTCTCAAAGGGACAGCTTATACGACAAATTAAGGAAAGTTTTACATATAAATAAGCATTTGGCGTGGTAGATTCTCTCTCTCTCTCTCTCTCTCTCTCTCTCTCTCTCTGATAATAACCATTAGTCAAAGAAGTGTTACCCTATATACATGCTACTTTTAAAGACTTAATTCTGAACCTAATTTGATTACAATAAATGGAGATATATAGTTTAGTCAACGGCGTGGCCAGGGTCAGCAGTACATACGCTAATTTTATATCTCGTGTATGAGTCGACCTCCTTAAAATTAGCTTAGGTCTTCAAAAGTCGCATGATATATGAGTAAATCGATTTGGGTTAATATATAGTTTATTTTTGATCTTCGGAAGTGAAATTCAGGTAGAGTGATTTGGTGTCTTTTAGGGAATCAATTTTATTTCAGTTTGCATGTCTAGGGAGACAGAAACGATGTTTAATTTCCCTGTCTTCGAACATTAACGAACAATGTTTCCACTATACGATCACTATAGGGTTACAGCAGATACATAAATGTGTCTACTCAGTATTACGCCTCCATCCAACAGGCTGACAAAAAGCCCACTGTTTTCGCTTATATTGGAATTCTAAACAAAGGCCATAGATATTATCTTCGTTTCAGCTCTCGACTTTTGAAATGGTAAGTGTCCACACTTACCATTTCTACACTTTGTAATTCCTTTGGTACGTATCGATATAATTTATTTGTGTGACTTGGCCTCAAGATCGGAATCAGAAAATTTTAATATTTAACTATTTTTCATATGGCCTATGTGGAATTGATACGAAAGCACTGATGGTACTTACTTTGAATCCATCACAAAAATTCAGGAACTTGATTTAGTAAATACTAAACACTTTAAACACCTCAGTGTATGAATCAGCTTTGACAAATTTAGTATAGAATATAAGTAAATCGAACATAGAATAATCCCTGCTAGAGGTAGTTTAGCCCAACACGACAAGTTGCTACAGAACTATAACATTGAGAACGCGAAACCTATACTTAAATAACCTCGTCAGATGGAGACTTTCATATAGATGTCATGCATGGTACCAAAATCACCCAGAAATATCTAAACTGTCAGCTGTATACAATCGCTTTCTAAGATCAATGATTAAAAATAGCTTTGAACGAGCGAAGCCTGTGGATCATCCTTGCGAAGACCAGCCTTCTTTAAATATTGTGGATTGGCGCTACCTAATCACAGAAAAATAATTGTACCAAATAACATGAACCACATCACTTGACCACTTTCAACAGCTGTAACAGATATAACAGGTATCATTATTTTCTCTTCTAGTTATGTGTGCTATCCATTTTAATCATTGCTGCTTTTGGCAGTCCTTAAGTTATTTCTGTTATTTGGTGGAAACGGCTTATATTACTATTAACAAACGGTTTATATTATCATTAAAATTTACCATATTTATTGTTTTTATCGATAGATAAAGATTTCTTTCGATATGATAGGAGAATATCGTACGAATGTCCTTATAAAGATATGGGATATTTGCCCAAAACGGAAATTAATCAATCACCTTTTGATGTTTTTTTTTTTTCTGGACACCCTTTCCTGATTCAATGTTGATACCCCATTCCTTTATATGCCATTAAATCAGTTACTGTGTATTTGTGTTGTATCACGTAAGCTTCTATATTCCCTCGGGATTAGGTGGTTGAGGTCTGGGTGTTTTTACCAGTGTAGTCTTCTGTTTAAATATTTAACTAAACTTGAATCCGATCTCGACTGCTGGATTATAAAATCCAAGCTAGCTCGTGGGGAAGGGTGGTTTCCGCAGCACGGAAGTCTTCTGCTGTGCTCCCTCTTATCAGGCTATAGTGTACTCTTCCACTTACTATAAAGTTAGTAGAAAAAGTAAGCCTCAGGGGAACGGTAATATAGACTGAACGCTGGTCAACCGACACACACTCCCAATTCTGTTGTATTTACTGTTCAATACACGATTTATCTACAACCTCTTGTTTTGTTATTTCTTAGCCAAGTACTTGGTCACATCACAAAGTTACGAACAAAAAAGCAACTATAATATTAAGCTCCCAACATTCCTACATTTCATATTGTCTGAGTCGAACAAAGGGTACTTTGCTTCTTTTTTTTTTCTAATCGTTTCGGTCGGATGAGGGACACGGTTTCATTTGAGTTCGTCTGTTCTTACTAGACAAAGACGGTAGGTAAGATTCAACTGATGTTAGTGCAAAGGGCTTACACATCGTTTTATATATGCCTCGCATGAACAAATCCACATCAGAACCTGGCGACGTGACCTTAGTTTATTAGAAAGCATGTCTTTCTTCAATCAAGGCAAGATACTTTGATTATGATGTGTTTCTGTATAAATTATGAAAGAAAAATCCGCAAAAGGGAAAATTTTAATCGGAAATTTTATTCGATGAAAACTAGATGCCTAGTAATTTTCAATCTGGGTTTCAAGAATTTCAAACATTTTATCAAAACCTCCACAGATATATTCAAACAAAAACAGCAATGATGTGTTTTTGTACAATAAACTATTTTGTATGACGTCATAAGAAAATGAAATTGAAATTTGTAATTTTACTAACAATTTTATTTGAAATTTAATATGAATTTTTTTAAAAACTTCATACAGATTATTTTTATTGTGTGCTCACATTGACTATCAAATTAGAATTTATATTTATCTATTTCAAAACTATATTCACAATTGCTATCGGGATAGGAATGATCCACTTTTACAGATCTGTCACCAAATACCTTGACAGAATATTCTTTCACTGATTTGCCACAATTGTTTAAATTAGGCGAATGTGCACATGCGCAAATTCATTATCTAAATTTATCTTAAATTCAGAGTTAGCATGGGATGAACTTGACAGATGAGTGAAAAAAATGAAAAAGAGCCCTTAGAGTCATTAAAAGAAGAATGGAATAAATTACCAAACTTATACTTTGTGAAACTTTTTCAACGAATGTCAAAAAATATATTTATATACCAAAATTCGATTAGTGCATACATAATACTTATAGTATAATATCGGCAGTGCGCATTCACTACTGAGAAATGAAACCCGGACATTTACGATATGAGGCAAAAAGTCATACCAACTGTACCAACGGGACTCTGTGACGGAGAGGCGGCGAATTAGGCTTGGGGATTGTAGTCGTAGCTCGTGGCGACAAAATCCTATGAGTTCCACTACGGAATATGTGACCGAGCGGCGCTATATCGAGTTTAATTCGCTACCCCTTCGTCACCGAGGCCCGTTGGTACAGTTGGTATGATGTCTGCCTGATAACGTAACTGTCCTGGTTTCAATTCTTGGTAGTGGATGCTCATTGCTGATGAGTCCCAAATATAAGGCGAAAATGTCGTCCAGTGCTTTCTGCATTCTGTTGAGATTTCTTCTAGACTCGATGAATTACTTAATTATAATTATCTTAAATCCTCCTAATAATTTCTATCACTTGTATATCCTTGTTTGAACCGGTTTCTAATGCTCTGGGTGGAGCGGCTTGGGGATAGTAGTCGTAGCACTTGCGGGTAGAGTCCTATGGGTAAGGGAAACTCGGATGAGTTCCACCACGGAATATGTGATCGAGTGGGCGCTGTATCGAGTCTAATTCGCTTCCTCTTCGTCATAATTTACATGTATCACATTTTTCGCGTCATATTTAATGGATACTCGTATTTGAGTTATTTATTAAACAGTATATTCAAATATGAGTATCCAATAAAAATAACGCTTAAAGTAATAAAAAACTGTCGGATTAATAAAAAAGCTGTATAATATTTATATATTAGATATAATAAAAAAGTTATATAATATAATATTTATATATTAGATATTTCTTCTCTTTTACTCCATCTCAACTGTCAAGTAAGTATTCAAGTTTGTATATATATATATATATATATATATATATATATATATATATGTGTGTGTGTGTGTGTGTGTGTGTGAAACTAATTGTTGAGGTGGGGTAAAAGAGAAGTAATATCTAATATATATATATATATATATATATATATATATATATATATATATTATATTTTTAATAGGGCAATTAATGAAATTTGAGGAGTAAAAAGAAAGCAAAATGATAAAAATATTGGCAATAAGATTGATGATATTTATTATATATTAGTCTTTTGTCAAAATTGGAAGAGGAAGTTTTAAATTCGGAATTTTGGGACACACCTGCGTCCGTTTTCAACGAGACCTGAATAAACTTCTATAGCCTTTAAGAATCCGCCATGCTTGATTAATCCACACTAGCGTCTGTATTGGGAAAACGTTTCTCAATGTTCGCATTTTGGTATGCAGAGTGGCTTCCAGTTTGTTTGTTTTCTTTTTTTTTTTAAACATTTCACCCCAAGCAAGGCGGGAATGCCTCTAGTACGCAGGGGCTTACAGAGAGTAAAAGTGAAGAAAAAGACTGTGTATAAAGGCAATTGAGGAAAGAATAAATGAAGATCATCAAGGCAACAGAAGATAGCGATTGACGTTGCATTTAAATTTTTGCAGTTTGTAGTTATCATGAAAGCAAGTAAGAGGAAGGGAATTCCACTGTCGGGAAGTGCAAGGAAAGAAACTGTTGGAGTAGAAGTGGCGGTTGCATTTAAAAGTAAATGGGTGGGACATAGATGCCAGTCTAGTAGCACGCTTAAATTCATGTAGTCGAGGGAGCAGGGGAAAAAGCTCGTCAGAGCAGTTGCCATGAAAATTTTTCTAGAAAAGACAGAAGGAAGCTACATCACGTCTGTGAGAAAGTGACTAGAGTCGAGATGCCAATTCAGGACAGATTACATTAGAGATCCTTCTTTTGATTTTGTCTCGAACCTAGAGATGAACGGCAGGAGCACCAGACCAGATATGGCAACATTATTCAATGCAAAGACGAATGGTAGATTTGTAGATGTGTAAGATAGACTCTGACGAGTCATACCTTCTGGCACGACACAGTGAACCAACTTTCTTTGCTGTTTCCTTGATGCCGCTATTGATTCAATGGAGCTGTTCCACTTCAAATCAGTTGAAAATATGAAGCCAAAAAGGCACAGTGAGACGTTCTTACGAAGACGAGCATCAACCATGTTGATAGGGAGGCAAGGACCTTTATGATAGTTTAATGAGAGCAGTTTAGTTTTGCAGGCATTAAAATTTACAAGCCATTTCTTGTCCCAGTTAACAACTAATTGGAGGTCCTTTTCAAGAGAAGCGGCCAGGTTAACTTTCTCAGCGCTGCCGGTTTTACTATTGAGAAAGGATTAATTGGTAGTGTCATCTGCATAGATTCCACCTTGGGATTTGATGACACGAGAGAGATCATTGCTGGGGATAAGAAAGAGTGTAGTATCAAGGATAGAGTTTTGAGGAATGTCTGCGTTAGAAAGAAACTGGAGGAGAGCCCGTTCAGAACGACTTTCATATCCCGATTAGATAGGAACGATTTGATTAAATTAAGTCAACGTCTTGTAATACCGTAGAAGACAATCATACCGGACCCTGTCAAACGCTTTCAAACTATCTAGAGTCACAACTCGTGCTTCGCCATTATTATTTATCAGAGAGTAGATCGTGAGAGGTAAGACGCTTAATCACTCCAGCATTGATTAAAGCCTCGAAGACTTTGCCAAAAATCGGTAGGAGACTGATAGGACGGTAGTTAGAGGAGTTAGAAGGTTCTCCAGAGTTCTTAAAGACAGGGATGACAGAGGAGGATTTCCAACAAGCTGGGAAGCAGGAAGCTGTGAGGCAATAGTTGTATAGTTTGGAGAGAATGGGATCCATCTCGAGAGGACATTTCTTTAGGACGACGGCTAGTACCCCTTCACCCTCACTTTCACCACAAGCCTTATGGGAATCTAATTTAGAAATGATGCCCAAGACCATCGTCAGGGGTTATGTACATATCACTCAGTATAGCCTCAGTTCTACGGGTGGGAGTCAGGTGTGGGCACTCCAGATGAGACAAGTGTTGAGTTGGAAGAGAATTTACAAGCAAAGCATTTAGCCTTATCAACAGTAGACGTTGGAACTTCGAATTGATTGAATAGAGGATGTATTGAGAATTTGATGTTGTTCAGCACACTCTTGAATAACCGCTAATAATCTCTAGAACCGAACTTGTGAGATGTTATACGTTGTTTCATTCTATCAGCAAATAGTAACTTTGCTTCCTTGACGACACGCTTGCACTCTTTACGGCCAGAGACAACGAGACGTCTGTTGCAATCAGACGTGTCGCTTTGGTACAGCCGGAAGAAGTGATTCCTGAGGGCTGTAGCGGCCGAGCAAGCAGTTGAGAACCAAGGAAATGAACGCGATTTTTTACTTGGTATTTCCTAGCTGGAATGTAAGCATCGATGCCGGCTTTCACTCAGGAGGAAACCGCAGACGCACATTTTTGAACGGGATGTTTGAAAACTTTATTCCAAGGGACGTTACGAAGGAAATCACGCAACGAGTCACAGTCTGCACGTTGATAACAGAAAGATATTCCGTTGGTAGGAGTTTCATGTCTGGTGGGGCAGCGGAAGTAAACGCTTCCAGACATCAAGGCATGATCAGAGTTGCCAAGAGGGCAGAGCTGCGTCAGTTCAGTTTACCATCAGGGATGGAATGCTGATTTTCGAGTCAGGTTCTTTTTACTTAAATGTTTGTTGCAACACAATCCCTCTTTTTTTCTTTCCTTCCATTTTACCATGTGCAGTACTAAACCAAAATGAATTTTTGAGATAAATATTAATATACGTATGTAGCCATGTTGACCAAGAAACTTACATCCATATATAACGCAAGAACTCACTACCAATTGCCTGTAAGTTTGACTTCTTAAATATTAATATGAAGTTTAACGCATTATGAATCTATATTAAATATTTAGTCAGAGATTCTTTACCTGATAGGTGATGACGAGTATCCCCAACTCAGCATATTTCCTCTGTGTAAATATGAAATACGTGATCATAATAATTGTCAAGCTTAATATAAGAAAATGGCGATGGTAAGGGTAATAGTAGCCATTTCCTTATAAGCCAATATTCGACATTCATTGACCGAACAGCCAGTGCTAGTGTCGATTGAAATTTGTAAAATCTTTCTATTGAAACAATTTTTTCAGGAAAATTACTATTTTGGGTCTACTGTTATTGCTCTTTCCAGTATTGATGGGGGGGGGTCCTTCATAACCTTTTGTTTGAAGTAGTGTAGAAAGTCAAATCAACTCAAATCGTGATTATGTCATTATTTTCTTTTCAAGTTACAATTTGATATCCATTTATTAAATCCATTTGTCTATGATTCTGTAGCGCCAGTTCACGAGGTTCGAAGAATTATGATCTTCATTAAGACCTAAAGACTTAATTGCTGAAAGCCATTGTTAATAATGGCTTCCGCAAAAAAGAAAAAGTGAAAGTTATATTCTTTATTTTCTGGTTGAATGATTTCGAGGCATCTAGGTAACGCCCAGTAAGACACGGAAAACACTTGCTAAATTGATAAAAAGAAACAGTTTGATCAATTTGTACAAATTCTTCAAATTCAAACGTGTCTACGTTTTGAGGATAAAAGAGTATGTTTCAGCATTCATATGTTTAAGGCAGTTTCTTAATTAAAATAGGTGTGTGTGTGCGCATTTATGTGTTTATGTGTGGGCCAATCAGTTAGGTAATGCATTTGTGTGCATATTCGTATGTATAGGCTATGGTGTGTCTTTCTTTGCAAAGCGTTAATTCTTTCGCGTAAGTCTGAGAGATTTTGAGTAGGTTTGCGCATGCGCAAAGAGAAACATTAATAATGAAAATGAATTTGAAGAGATTCGCAAATGCTCAACTTACGGCCCAAACAAAAGGACGAGTGATAAAAATGGCAAATACACAACACGAATTGCAATCATGAATTTATCTATTGAAATAAAAGAAAATCTAATCTTCAAAGGCATTTCAACAAAAGACTTTTTTTCTTTTTTTTTGTCAGGCCAGTCTTTTCCTTCAGGAAACTAGGAATATTTTTCTTTCTTTGTTTTATTTGATTTTCTTTTATTCTAATCCGATTTTTTTTCTAGAATTTTTCAATTCTTAGATTGTTTCTTTCAACTCGCTTCATTTCTATATCATTCGCACTCTTTTCCTTCTATTTATTATAAGTAAATCTCATCTTTCGTTTCCATATTAATTTCATTATTCGCTATCATTATCAACATTACTGATTATTCGTATCGTTACTGCTATTATTTTTATCTTCTTCCGTCATTTCTGTATTTTTAATATTACCATTATTATCATGAAAATTGGGATTTTCTCCCAATCTTATTTTTAATATTATAATAACAATGATAATAATAATTAATAGTAGCACTAGTAGTAGTAATGGTAGCAGTAGCACTGTTGTTGTTGTTGTTATTATTATAAGGCTGTTAAATAAAAATTGTTGACTTTGAAATTTGACATTGTTACTGTTTTTTTTCAAATTTGACAATTCATATATATATGTATACATATATTTATATGTGTGTGTGTGTGTGTGTGTGTGATTGAATAAGGAACGAGTAAAAGATATTTATAAATTTGATATTTTACAGTATTTATTTAGCTTTATCGAAAATTTATGATGAATAAATTAAATAGAGAAACAACTCAAATTTATAAAGATTTCCTACTTGTTCCTTATTCAACAATTTTGTCGGATTTAAGCCATATTATATATATATATATATATATATATATATATATATATATATATATATATATATATATATATATATATATGTGTGTGTGTGTGTGTGTGTGTGCTCGCGCAATGTTAAAATAATATAGTACTTGTTGATTGTTCAGTAAACATTGTATGAATTGGAATCATTTCAAATAATTCAAGAACAAATACTCCATAAATGTGTTGTGTTTGATTTGAATGAAGGACAAAATATCAAATATATGGAGGACTACATTAAACATTGTTAAATATATGAAATTGTATTGTCTTTCTATTGTATTATTTCTCATTAAAAATAGTTTTTATATGATAAATGGGAAGGATTTGTCAATGGCTTTATGCGGATGGGAGGCTTAAATATCAACTGAAACCACACAATTATCTTGAAAAGCTGTGATTAATATGTGGTTGAAGATAATCATCTTCATGTATCCTAACTTACTTAAGTCATCAAATGGATAGTGCTCGTCGATATGTAGACCAGATTGAAACCGGGTCTTCAAAACTGAAACAGTAATCAATTTGGTAAATAGAAAACTTAACATTTGGCGCTATGATAATGTATGCGTTCATGTGACAAAACTTATATCACTAACTTTGAATCAGTTAAAATGATGTTGCATCCAAATGATTCCTCAGCATTCTCTCTTTTATAGATGATTGTTTGTTTGTTTGTTTTTTTGGTGGGAGGCGCTCAGATCAATTAGTCATTTGGAATCGCTAATTTTTGAAGTATTTTGTTTTTATATTTTCTGTCCATAATTGATTATAATTTTGTTTAGTCCAATATCTGCTTAATAAATATCTTCAGTCCAGTTGATTAAATTATAGATGAAGAATATATAGCATCCTGTCTATTTACATTCTTTCTATTTTTTGCATGATTTTATTTTTTGAGTAAGTTTAATCAAAGCCCTTTTTAATCAAGAGGAAATAGAAAAATCCTTCAATGAATTTATTAGTTCCTTGAATGAAGAATTCTTTAGGAATAGAAGTTTTACCAAGTATAGAAAGTGGATATTTTGAATGATTTTTATATAATGTTTTTTACATTTCATTTTGTTTAATTAACAGTTTCATGCTGAACAAACTGATATAATAGGAAAACTTGATTTTGTTTTGCATTGTCCTGCAGATGTGACATTCCATAAAGATTTACACTTAATTAAAAACCTCAAACATTATATTTTTAAATGATTGTTTTCATAATGCCTTCGGCTTTTTTTAATTCAGTATATTGTTATTGTAGTAATTTGCTTGTTTAATCATTTGTCTGTTAATGTTACAAAACGTCATACATGTTAGACTTTGTTCACACATCAAAACGCATTAAAATTCAGTCCATTTTTTGCTAAATAAATAGGCAGTTTCATGCTGAACAACCTGGTATTAGTTGATGTTAGTTATTTCCGTTACTCAGCTAACGGAAATTTTCAACATGAGCACGATCATCATAATATAACTCCAGTTATATTCCATTAACACTGGCTGCATTTCATTCGTTATATCACGATGATTACCATTACAACCGTTTTTATCAAGACAAGCGATGTTTGTACGAAGGTTTTTATTTTTTTATGCTTGTGTGCATTTTTTAAACACAACTTGAATAAAGTAGGCGTACTGTCGAAACATTGTTAAATCCTGTCTTTTCTTTTGTCTTTCTCGAATAGCACACTTCTCTAAATATTGTATTATTATTATTGAGATTTTTTCTTACTGACATGCATTGTTCACTCATAGTGCAGATCCCAACTTATTAACTCTGATATGGACAGTACATGATTAGCAAAAGTCCTAGCAAAGTTTTTAACGTCTCTTTTAGAAACAATTACACCTTCACATATTACAAATTCGGACGATATCATCAACAAATTGTAAAATATGAATATGAAAAATAAATGCATGGCTAACTTAGATTTCAACTAAGCAGTTGATAAATCTTTAAATTTTCTACCTCGCAAAATCATATAAATATATATATATGTATATATATATATTGGAGAAATCCAAAATTACCTCATGAGTATAGACTATTTGAATGCGTCAGCCTTATTCAAACCACGTTCGGCATTATTTCAAATAGTCTATACTGATGAGGTAATTTTGTATTTTTCTGTTATTATAAGCTTTGTTATAATAAATACATTGAGCTCTTTTTATGGATCAGTTTCAATATTTCATATTATTAGGATCCACTTGGATTATATACCAACAGATTTAACAATCAAGGCCAACCGCCCAGATATTGTTATTAAAGACCACAAACAAAAACGGTGCCTCCTTATTGATATGGCAGTCCCTGCCGACTTCAATGTATCTTTGAAGATATTCAAAAAGTTGTCAAAGTACAAGGACCTTGAAATAGAAATCGCGAAAATGTGGCATATGGGAACATCAACAATCCCTGTTGTAGTTGGAGCCCTAGGATGGTTGGAAAAGATTGCAGTAGACTAATTGAAGGGATGCCTGGAAATCCATGCCTCAAGGAGATACAAAAATTGTTCTGACAAGTAAAGCCCACACCTTATCTATGTAATCCTTTTTTTTTTTTTTTTTTTTTTTTTTGTCAGTTGAAAGTGTCATGACGCCATTTCTAACCTTAGGTCCCTGGGCGGGACCCGGAAAGAAATGTGTAAACGCCAGAAATCAAAGAAAATAATAATAATAATAATAATAATAATAATAATAATAATAATAATAATAATAATAATAATAATAAAAACAGTGGCTTCTACTGCTATTAAGCATTACTCTTCAAGTAAAATTGAATTGAACGCTACGAGCTGCTGGCGAATTTCGTATAAAGAAAAACGCTAAAATGCAATTACTTGCGTGCGACGATGGCCTAGAGGTAAGATCTCCGACTGATGTCAAATCAGTCGGGTTTCGATCCCGGCTTGATGCAATCGTACGTCTGTGATACAGCGAAACAGTCTGTGGGTGACTATATATATATATATATATGTGTGTGTGAGAGAGCGTTTGTGTGTATTTGTCATTCATTTATGTAACCAGACAAAGTAGAGTGAAAAAAAAAAAACATGGCACAACAAAAGATGTACGCCACATTGTAATCTTTATATAAGAATATAGTCTTCTTCAAAATCCTAATGATATACTGCAGGAATATTTACATTATTCTTAAAATAACGCTTACAATTTCCTCGCGTGTAATTTTTCCAACAGTGCGTGTTGCTATGCTCTCTCTCTTCCCGCTGGACATCACGAATACTTGGACCAATATTGTTCTAATCGTGTAAATGAACAATAAAACGCAATCTTAAATTTAATGACTTGAGTCTTTTCTTTCAAAACTATTTGCAACGTTTTCACCTTTTATAGAATTTATATGTAACAAGTCTTAAAGAAAACTTATATGTAAATGCGTGAGATATTTTATTTTATTTGAAAAATACTCCCGGTTCGCTTAGTGACTGATGTAGCTGTGTAGTGGCCATTATATTCAGAGTTTGAGTATTAACAACCCAGCATTTTGAATGCTGATTTTATAGGCAAGCAGACAAAATTTTTCCAGTCTTCTACGCATGCGCTAAATTTAGTTAATTTTTAGTTAATAATAGTAATTACGGCGCTTAGCTTCTTACCGCAAAAAGCTATAAGTGCAAGCAGGGGTAAAACATATTCCAATATTAAGAGTTTGCTGTGTTAACCTGAAAATCACTTCTACGTGTCGTGTCCCTTGAACACGGGGGTGATTACGGCTCTCGACAACTTCCTTTCTTTTGTAGCGCAAACCAATATTTATCACTTAATATCACTCTCACTCCCTGTTCTGCAATCTATATGCATAAATATGTTAGTTACTAACTCTCTTGTCTTTAATATATCCTGTGGGTGCTAAATTCTCCAAGCCGTCTTTCTTCATTATGTGTTCCTGAAATTTTATTTGATGCTTTCTGGTTCTAAATATCCTTCTTGTTACCATTTTACTTAAAAGTTCCTCGCTGTATACATGTGTGATACTATAGGACAGACACGTAGATAAGGGATAGCTGGTTTTATCTCGATCTCAAATGTTTCTGTTTGATGGATCAGCAAATGTTACTTTTGAAGTTCAGTCTTCTAAGCAGCATCCACTTTGATCGAAGCAAGGCGGGAGGTAAAGGAGTGGATGTGGGGATTTTTTTGGAGATCAAGTAGAAACAAAACAGGAAGTTGGCTATATCCGGTTGCTAGTCGATATTAACAGTCATGCTTGGATTCTGGGAGAATTCTGGTCCAACTTTGGCGGAAGACGATTTTGTCCGTCGTGTAATTCTTGTGCTGTCTTTTCGCATTGCTAACCACCACATCGGAATAAATGGATGAGCAAGGAGTTACTACGGCGACGAGCTGAGCTGTTTGACCAACATAGCAGAAGTTATCCTTAGGATCACTTACCTACCGATCCAGACGAGTCCTGAATAAAACATCTATTTTATAATATGTGCAACAGGGTTCGTGTTCACGTTTCTCAATGTGGAATTTCTCTTTCATCTTGTTACCTTGTGAGCATGCACACCGATGAGATCAGAATCTAAACGCTACGGGGGATAATCATTTTATAAAAACAGATAGGAATAAGAAATATTTTGTGCCCGATGAGCTGGAATACCAGCGAAACTTAAGTCGCTCACCTAAACGTTGGTTTCTGTATATTTATTAATATATCTTTGCTCAGTCTAACCACATCGGGTAGTGTTATGTTTACACCTCACGAGTAAATATGATGATTATTTATTTGCTTGTCTGTCAATACGGTTGCTTATATCTGGTCGTTTGATTCATCCAAATCTATACCGATATATATGTATATATATATATATATATATATATATATATATATATACATATGCATACATATATATATATATACACACACACACACACACATATATATATATTGTATTGGGGCAGCAGATCATTATTCAAACATATATTGTTAAATATAACAGACAACGAATGTCTGTTATGTTTGATCATGAGCCGTTCTAAACTTCGTATAGTTGCTTTAATTTCGAGAGAAGTAAAAAGACAAAAATTGTACACAATTTGGATAGTTGTTTATTATGCTGTTCCTTGATCTAAGCTTTCGGCTCACATTAATGTCCATATTACAACGACTCTGAAAATGGTTCATAAGATCAAGGAACAGCATAGAGCGGCTAGCCAATCCGTATTGCAGACACTTGCTCAGGCACATCTGTGTTTATTCAACGCACATGTGGTTTATACTGCAATTATGCTGGGCAGATCTTAGTTACAGATTCTGGGAAAGAGTTTGTTATCGAGCGTGAATTTGAACAAGGTCAGCACGCTGAAGCTCTCGGCCACGATAACTTGTGCCCTCGTGCTAGCATGACAGACCCCAATATCCGTCTACACAATTTTACTCACAAGGCTTGGGTCAACCCGTCGTATGGTTTTCAGGCACTTTCCAAAGGTGCCGCATGCCCCAGTCCGATAAATCGACCATAGTGAGATTTGAAACCGGGTGTCATGGTGAGAATGCCAACGTTCTAACCACACGTGCCAATGAATAGAAAAAAATAAGTCAAATAAAATAAACAAAAAATCTAAATCAATAAATAAGTAAAAAAATTAAGTAAATAGTAAACAAATTAACAAACTACAAATGCACACATAAACGCAAATAATAATAATAATAATAATAATATTCAACACCAAATAATAAAATAATCAATAATAAATAATGAGAAAAAGTTAACAAACAAAACTATGGAATAACAACAAATCGTTGCATTCGGATCCACAATTATTCATACTCATTAGCCTATAAATTAATTTGAAATATAACCGCGCACCTAATAACAGTTAAGATTAGACAACCGAAGTTACTACCCATAAAGCGGCCTTGGTCAACATATTTAAATAGTCGAGCCAAAATAAAACACACATGGCCTGAAGATTGCGTTTCAGCATAAAACATACTGTCGCAGCTGGGTGTTTACTTCAATGTCCACTTTTATATTTACATACGCAATGATATTAAGAACTGTCATCCATACTTTCTAGTCAACTTTAATCTTCAAAAATTTAAATGTAATGTCAATCGTTATCTACTGTCTTCTTAATTACTCTTCCTTGGTTCTCGCTCTTAGTAATTTTCTGTTTTCTAATATATATATATATATATATATATATATACTTACTTACTTACTCCCTAATGAGCCAAATGATAACACACACTCATAGTAATATACACACTTACACACATCATACTCACTCACTCCCTAAGAACCAAATAACACAGACCCTTAACAGAGACACATCTTCTTTCCGGGAACCAATAAAAAGGGCTGACCAAAATTCATGTTAAAAAAATAAAAAAAAAAATAAACTACAACAAAAGTTTATTTTTTCCATCAAGACATTCATTTCTGTTTTTCACTGCTACCAGCAAGCAGAACTTTTTTTTTCTGGTGATGATGGTCATGTTATCAGAAACTAGTCGAGGAATTTAACTGAAATAATAATAAAAACGAAAGAATATTAATATGCAACAAATTGTATCCGAAGATTTTATTTTTAAAATATTTTTTATTGTTCAAAACATATATCTCTCTCTCTCTCTCCATATATATATATATATATATATATATATATATATAATAAACAAACATTATTAACGTACTTGCAAACAGTGCACCCTTGTCACAGGGAGATGGACAGGTAGACAGTAAATACCTTTCATATATAGTTATTCTTTGATAAAATGAAAAAAAAAATCGTATCTACTTATATTTTGCGGTATATACTACCATTCGTCCATGCTTAGAATATTGCTGCCACATATGGTCCAGTGTCCTTTCTATTTACCTCGAGCTCCTTGATAAAACCCAAAGAAGAATCTGCAATATTATTGGTCCTGATCTGGCGACTTCACTTCTGTCACTTTCCCACCTCCATAACGTTGCCTCTCTGTGTCTTTTCTATAAATATTTTCATGGCAATTGTTTGGATAAGCTCTTCGTTATGGTAACTAGAATTTTTGAATTAATGCGCAGTACTAGGCTGGCGTCGAGATCTCATCAATTGAACGTTGAGCTGGCTAGATCTAGCAGTAAGTTCTATGCAGACAGTTTCTTCTCTCGCTTTTCTCGCATGTAGAACTCTCTTCTGGCTCCATGCTTTCCAGCCAACTTTAATCAGCAAAAATTTAAATGCAATGTCAATCACTACCATATATTCTTTTTTCTTTCCGCTCATTATTAATGCATCTGTTATTAATCCATCCGCACTCTGTAACCCCTTGTGTCTTAGTGGCTTTACTGTCCTGCATGGGGTGACATCGATTAAAAAAATCTATTATCTTTATTCAAGTATTTTCCCTATTACATAGCCTACTGCTCCAACACGTAAATACGTATCATGTATATTTACACACGTATGTATATAAATGAGTTCTGTTACTGTATAATTTTGGCGACGAAAAATTGCTGACACAACTGATTAAAAAAAAAAACACATACACGTAACAAAAATAACCAATCAATTGCTTACAAATTACATTAGAGAACGAATGTGGATTTTTGAAGGCGGTTTCTGCTTAGAAATGAATTAATAGAATTTAAAAAAAAATATTTTTGAACAGAAAAGTCGTAGGTACGTTGAGGAAAACGCGTTATTAATAATAGAATTATGAAAAGTTGTCGACAGTTAAAGGAAGGCTTACAAGAGACGTAATAGCAATTTCCGGTTTTGATAGGAGACAAAATGCCGAAAACAATGTTTGGTAAATTAATTTGGGAACATTTGGGAATAAGGAAGACAAATCGTTGTTAATTTTCTGTAAAAGAACCGGAAAATTGGTGTTGCCAGGCAAAAATATAATACAATGCTTCTATCTATCGATCGATCGATCGATCGATCTATCTATCTATCTATCTGTCTGTCTGTCTGTCTTATATAGCTATTTCAGTCTGTTCATCTCAGGCTATTCATATCTCTCTATATACCTATCTGTCTATGAAACGATCTATCTATTCATATGTGCCTATCTATCTATCTATCTATCTATCTATCTATCTCTCTCTCTCTCTCTCTATATATATATATATATATATATATATATCATAGTCAATTCACAGTTTATCTCAGCCTATTCATATCTATCTATCTATCTATCTATTTATCTATCTCAGTCTCTTCATATCTATGTCTCGATCTCTTGACAAAATTCAAAAAAGAATCTTCGATATCGTCGGTCCTAATCTGGCATCTCAACATCTAATGGCGACAGTGTGTTTCATGTTTGAAGGCAATCTTCAGATATGACCTGAAGATTGTGTGAAACAGACTTTTGCCACTTGGTGTTGACCACAGTATCCATTTTTGTATTCACATACGCTCTATATATGATATTGAGTCCCTATGACTTTAGCATACCTTAAAAATATATTTTTATCATATATATATATATATATATATATATATATATATATATATACGTGCGTGTGTGTATGTATGTATGTATGTATGTATGTATGTATGTGTGTCCGTGTGCGTGTTTTTTGAATATTAACAAATATAAAAAATTAAATTTTTGAGGCACACTGTGTTATATATTAATATAATTTTTTTAATATTTCAATTAGATTTCTTGACTAGTTTTGGCTAGCATGGCAATCATTAGGAGCAACAAATCGCTGCTTGTTAGTAGCAGTGAACTACAGGAGTGAATGACTGTTTCTGAAGAAAGTGAACTTTATCTATAGTTTTCATTTTTTTTTTATCGTTAATTTTGGTCAGCCCTTGTGTTGATCAAACGGCCTCTTTGAAGTTCTTTTTTAAATATAAGATGGGGGATTCCTGACTTTCAGAATTACCTTCTTGGTCATTTTGACATTTTTATTGGTTGCTGCGAATGGATTATTTGCGTTAAGTGTATGTTAAGTGTATGTAGTTCTTTGGGAGTGTGTGTATGTTTATATATTTTATGCGAATGCATGTATAAGTGTGGGACCTCAACACCTCAGCAAGCATGTCTGTCTTGTGTGGGTAAGAAATGTGGGTAGAGCTTGATTTATGGGGTGATATATTAATTATAACTATCTATTTTCAACAATCTTACGTATATATATATATATATATATATATATATATATATGTGTGTGTGTGTGTGTGTGTGTGTGTGTGTGTGTGTGTGTGTGTGTGTGTGGGTGTGTGTGTGTGTGTGTGTAAGATTGTTGAAAATTTCTCATCTTGCCCAAGAAGCTCTCAACCCTCTAAAACTGATATTTATTAATTTCGCAAAATTTTGGAAAATGTTTCGATCTTTCCAAACTTTTTGTTGTTGTTCTTGTTATTATTGTTGTTGTTGCGGTTCTTCTTCTTCTTCTTCTTCTTCTTCTTCTTCTTCTTCTTCTTCTTCCTCCTCCTCCTCCTCCTTCTCCTCCTCTTTGTACCATAATTTTATATCCTTTCGTAGCTCTAAGTAATGTTTGTTCCCTTACGGCCATATCACGCTGAAATACCGGTTCTCATAAGAACAACGAAATTAATATATATAATAATTAGTTTATATCCAGAGAAATAAGGAAAAAGAGATCGAGCACTGCTCTTAATAATTATAGCTGATCATTTTACCATCACAAATAAATATAACGAAATGATCACTTTGAGAAAAATAAGGAGTTAATGCTCATAAATTGATGGAAAACTAGACAGACAGACAGAGAAATCCGTTTAATAAAGAAAAGCAAAGCGATTATATGAAAAGATGGATTTCGATGTTGTTTTGAAATATTTAAGTTAAAGAAGGTCGTGAATGTCTGTACGAGGAGTTTTGACAACAATAAGAATTATTAAATAAAGTGAATTTAATCATTAGGGTACACCAAAAATTGCGTTAAAACTTTAAGAACGCATTTAAAATAATTTAAATATCTCTCTTTCATTAGAATGTTTTATACTTTTTTAAGATAATACCCTAAAGCTAATCTATAAAAGAAAAAATTTTACATATTTCAGTAAAGTGTTAAGATATTTTAAAAACGTTCTTACGGTCAGTTTATCATCGACCCGCCATTTTAATGGAAAAATGTTGACAAAAATATTAAGACACTTTAAAAATCTCTTAAATGTCTGTTTCAGATATTTGATTCAAAGAAAATTAATCAAATTGAACCATTGAACTCTGCGTTCTTGAACAATTGTAACCCTTCTTCCTGAGATCCTGTGTCAAAATTCGCAAATAATTGGTATGTAATGTTTCACGGTAAATATAAAAAGAGTTACAAAAAATATAACCTCCTGACGGTCCAGGTTGAGACTCGACACGCCTCATGGTAAAAACGATCTTTTTTTTTATATATACAAAACACATGCACAAAACACAATGTAAAGGCGCATACATGTTGGTATAACGTTCGATGATATCAGAATATTATAAAGATATATTAAATTGATTCCCCTCATTTTGTTTTCTTTCAGCTACCAATTTCATAAAAATTCGAGACACCCCAAACATGCATAATTATTTTTAACCTTATTAGGGGTTCAGTTCAGAATTCTTGAATTATTTTCTATTTGATCTTCAAATTTAACATTCGCAAAAAGAGAAAAGAATATTAAATTCTTTCAAAAGTATTTCCCCCACGAAAATGGCGCTAATCATTATTTTTTCGATTCTTCAAACAAATCATTATTTAATAAAAACAATTAATTTTGTCATCAGCAAAATTTCAAAATCGTACATGTAATTTTCTCAAAAATAAATATTCACTGTAGATTTTTTTCCCTGTCAGATCTGAAAGAAAATAATGTTTTTATTAAATTATGCAAACCAATATTTGTCTACAAAAAAAAGGTTTCATGACGAATTTCCAATATTTGATATAACAAAAATTTTTACTGAAATAATGATTTCGGAATTATTTATAACACTATAAAAAATATCTGGCATCACTCGACTTTTTAAAGTGTTCATGGCGCATTGAAAAGGATCGAAGTAACTGACCAAATATATTTTCTAAAAAACGACCTATGCAGTATACAAATTAATTAAAAAATAGGCGCCCGAGAGGGTCGTCAGTGATGTTATTTGATTTGGTTCATCAGGGAGTTTCGGGTCTTTTAACATCATACTCCCCATCACCAAATCGACCCAATCAGGGGAGATCAATCCCTGATCCTCCCTCTTAGTAAAACGCTAACAGTTACTCTGGCCTTTTGGCCTTTTAATGAATTAGACGAAGAAAGACCACGCACGACAGAAAAAAAGGTAATTTTTAACGCATTATATACGTGCTGTATAAACGCCATACCGGCCGCCATAGCGCTTAAATCATACGAAGAACGATGCATTAAATCAGCAGTAGCGGTTAAAAATTCGCTTTTCTTCATAGTAATCAGTCGGATTCTTCAACTTGCAGATATGCCAGAAAAAATCGCTACACGAGGAAAAAAATTGGAAATAAAAAAAAAAAAAAGAACTAAAAACATCAGAACCAGAGGAAATAAATCGCCAAGTCCTTAGTCCAAAGAAAAAAACCCAAACGAGTAGAAAGACTAAAACGTAGAGTGCTCAATACGCTAAGTAGAGCGATAAACTAGAATAAATCCTAAGAAGCCAGGTAAACGGATTTTCAGGGTTTTTAGGTGAAACAGGTAGATTTACCTGGCTCATTGGGATTTATTCTAGTATATATCTACCACTTCGTCCCCAGCCCCTCAACCTCCGGCGTCTTCCTCTTTGGGGTAACTGGCCGTACGCTCCCTGAGTACCCGCAGATTATTTCGACCGGTCAACTGGTCAAGTCCTGCTCGCTGCCCACGCTGTGTTAGTTTTTAGATCCAGTAAGCAAGGTGTTGTCCATACGTTCACGGTCGACTGGGGATGTGGACACGGCTGTGAGAGTTGGCGCTAGGAAGTTTTAGAATGTGGCAAAATAAAACAAGAAATAATATCTGCAGAAGCTAGACAACAATGGGGGAAATATTGACGTCTTTTATATAAGACATGAGAACAAAGGTTACAGGGAGAATAAAAACATTTAACATAAATGAGAAAAGAAAAAGAAAAAGACAAAATGCATCCAGCGAATTCCCAACAGAGAGAGGGTTTGTGTGTGATAAATGCGTATTGAATCGCCTGGGGTAGGTTTATGACTAATAGTCCAGTCTCATACAGACTTCTCAGAACAGGGGGCAGTCTTCTCTCTCTCCTCCAAAATTCTCCCGCAAATCTCTCGTCTCACTGCGACGATAGTCTCATGACTCTCTCGACTACAGTCTCTTTCTCCGACTCTCTCGGCGACAGTCTCTTTCCCCGACTCTCTTTTATTAGCAAAATCTCGAGTTAATATAGAAAAAGGATCAGCTGATCACAATTGACCCTCGTCCTGGCACGCAGCTACCACGAGTGCCAAAAATTATCCCTTGACATGTAAACCGATTCTCCAATTATTTACCTTATCTTAATCACGAGTTCTCGCTTCACCAAAATTATACTTTGGGATATCTAAACATTGATTCAACCTTTTAATCAAAACAAATACTGTTAAAAAAAACCAAGTACCCCGCCCATCCCCATTGTTTACTAGTGACCCAGTGTGTGCATTCATGTGGGTGAGTGTATACCTCTCTCTGTTACACACACACACACACACACACACATATATATATATATACCCTGAGGAGTGAACGGAGCGATAGGTGAAGAGTCCGTCTACGAAACTCCTGAGTCGAGATGCCGAAGGTAACATCAATCAGCTAAGTGACAAATTTTATACTTGTATTTATCCCATATATAATAATGGACTCTCCCGTCGGTTTCGACATCTGAGGATCTGACAACTTAATTGATTCAATTATGGGATGAGATCCCTGTTAGATTGGCTGACCTTTTAGATCTTGCTCTCGCTTCTTGAAGACGATTCAGACAAGCAAACTGAAAACTGCTGAGTCCACTAAAACACGTTGATATCCATTCTACTCGTTCCAAGGCTAAGCTCGAGAGTGTTATGAGGTATATTGACAGCTGACAAGTTGCTCTTCAGCTTGTGTTTGTATCTTAGCCATGAGCGTCCTACATTCCTAACTGGCTGTACATTAGGATCTTGGGTATCCTGTCATCAGACATTCTCAAGACATGACCAGTCCACTGTAACTGAGACTGTATGAGAAAAGCCTCGATTCCTCCAATATTACACCTGTTAAACAGGTCTAAGTTAGATGTCCTATCTTGAATGTTAACGCCACAGATTGCACGTAAACAGCTTTTATGGAAAACATCCAGCCGGCGTATATGGCACCTGTATGGAGTCCACGACTCTGAGCCGTACAAAAGGATGGCGAGGATAACGGCTCTGCAAACCCGAATTTTCCTATACAGTCGAATACCCCGCTCATTCCACAAGCGATGGCGAAGTTTGCCGAAAGCACTGGTAGCCTTAGCAATCATATATATATATATATATATATATATATATATATATATATACCATGTCATTGGATGAACATTCGAGACAGATCACTTTATTACAGCAGTCTTTAAGTTTAGAGATTAGATTAGATTTGTGATAAAAGATTCCATTATTGCCAGACTTTGACTGTGAAAGAGTGGACAATAAAAACGTCTAGACGCCTTTTTGTCTGCTAGGCTTTTGAAACAACGGAAATGCTAAGCTATTCAAAACGTCTCAGTTGTCAGTCGTATCTAGTCAGCTGACAAAAAATACCTTCACCGAGGATTGCAAAGAAAATCAAATAAGTTGTTTTTATCTTGGGACCTCCATAAAAACGCTTTAAAATGAATTTTTAAAAATGAAAAATCTTTTTTGAGCTTTTATTTAGTTTTAATTTAGCTTTTATTTTAGTTTTAATTTCATGCGAACAGATTAATTTTAATATTTCCAATAAACAAAATACTGTATTTAAAAAAACTGACTTAAATTAACTGGAAAGAATTTCATTTTTTTTGGGAGGGGGGTAAAATAACTGATTAGCTCACTTTTTTGTTATCTTTCATTGCAATGCAATTCTATTTATTAAAAAAATCTTCCAAAATTAAAATATACTTTTCTGGAATTTTTTTGAGGAATATTATTAGTTATTTATTATTATTATTATTATTTACTATAAGTTTAAAATATCACAAAAATTCATTTGTTAACCCGACAGATGTGTTTTTAACCAATAGTAACTGTGTTGGCATATTTAACAGCGTCATGAGAGATCTGATGTTGTTCTGCAAATTAGATCAAAGACTTTATCTGTAAAAAATAATTGAAAAAAAGCGCCTTTTTACTTAATTTTTAAGTATTCGGTAATGTTAAAAAATAGGAAAATATTCTCCGTAATCTAATGTTTTATTGAATTTTAGGAATTTTGGCTTTAAATTTACTTTAGTCATCGCTCTTATTTTCTGATAATGTGTCTGGTCGTACGGACATACAAAAAACTGCAGGTTTATACACTAATAAAAAAATTCAAAATTATTTTTAAAATATTGATGTTTTATGATTTATATTAAGGTTTCCCGTTTATAATTAGTAAATATAGTTTTCATTTAATAATAATATCATGAAAGCCGCTGAAATTAATACAGAATTTTAAAAGATTTAAAACTTAATAAATTGTTTTAATTAAAAATAAATGAAACATTTCTTGTAAAAATTAATTATTCATTGAAAATGTTTTTCTTAAGACAGCTGTGTCCTTAATATATCTTATTTATAAAATGCAATTAAAAGCTTTTCTAATTAATGTCATAGTTTTATTCTATTTATTATTTTACAATTCAGAACAGATTTTCGGTAAATGGCGTTTCTGTTTGATAAAAAGAAATTTATGTTTTAAATTCTCCATGGAGTCCTGCTTTTAACTTTTAATATAAATACGAAGAACCTGAAATTTTAATTTTTTTTCAAATTCCATTAAATTAGATAAATGAGGGTAATATATGTAATAAAAGAAATTAGTAAAATTTTATAAAAAAATATTTAACAAATAATTTAATTCATTTGTAAATAAGTCTATAAGTTTATATGTAAATAAATTATTCTATTGACAAATAAAATTCGTTACATAGTTCAATTAAAGCAATTATTTTGCTATGTAAATATTCGATGGTCCTCACACGCATTTTTTTACAAATTCTTTTAATTCCTGTACTTGTACAAATTTGGTTAGTTATTTTCAATTCAAAATTATAATCAATAAATCATTTCTCTATAATTTTTATTTTACCTTTCATCTTGTGAGAACAGTTACATTTTAGCAAAAGGTTTGAGAGAGCAACTTTCACAAAAATTAAATTCATTAAACACAAAATTGAACAATAGGTATATATATAGGTATTCATAGGTAACTTCTAAGATTCACTATAAATGAGAATACATGTTGGAAAAATGCCCCAAATTTAATAAACCTCAAAATCTTTGTGTTATTATCAAGAAGAAAAAAACAAAGGATTTCTTATGTAAAATAATTTTTTCAGAACTTTCAAAATTTTGGTTAAAAACCTTGTTTCTCTGGTGTCAACAGGGAGCCATAAATTAGTACTGGGAGAAAACTTCGAGATGGTATAATGGTTAGTAATCTTTCTCGATCACTTACGAGTGAGTAGTGAGTTTGATCTTCACTGGGTGCTCCAAACTTTCGGCCTTATGCCACATCATTTGGGCCCTTTGGCGTGTTGTACTGGTTAGCAAGCTTATCTGGTTAGATCAATTACGACTGAATAGTGATTCCTCACTGGATATCCCTTATGTTTAGCCTTGTGCCACATTTAAGCTACGCTTAGAAGATCACCATATGAGAAATTTGAGCCTCTTTTTGCGGTGAAAAACATTGATTTGGAAAATTCTTGCAAAAATCAGATAATTGCTTGATGTTAATGAAACTTTCAAGACTTATTCACAAATGAATGAAATTATTTTTGAAATGCTTGTTTGTTTAGAAAATCAGGGTAAAAACATTTTTTTTTACATTTGTTACCCCAACGCTTATTTAATCTCATGAAATTTCTATAAATTCATTTTTTGTAGGCGCTAAATGCTTATATTAGTTAAAGGACAAGTCCTTGGAGAATTTAAATCATCAAAATCTTTTGGTCAAACAGGATCCCCAGTTGCAGAAAACCTACTATGAATGATAAAATAAAAAAGTGCAGTATAACTAAGTTTGGATTGGTTTGTTTTGTTTTACGGCATATCAACTTCAATGGGTTATTTAATGCTGACAAGATTTTTATTGCTGGTAATACTTTAAAAAAAAATATATTGCTGGTAATAATTTTTTCTTCAAAAATTCATTGCTGGTAATCTTTTACAAAAAAGTATTGATGGTATTAAAATCTATTTTTACACTTTCATAGTTTTGACCCCAGTTTGGGAGCAAACTATTTTCCCATGGCTAGGACCCTAACAAATGCTACGGGATCAGGGTGGACCTGGGAACACCAGCAATTAATAAGTGGTTCCACGCTCCTCAAAACCTCCTGATCAGAGGCCTTGTTGTTTGATGTAGTTTAATCGTCTTAGCCAAGACGCAGATGTAGTTTATCATCATCATACGCAGGGTGGGTAAAACTAAGACATTATTTCATTATAATGCCCTTATGAATAAAATGTATTATGGACATTAAGCAAAGAAGTTTTCGATGAATGTTTAATTTTTACAAGAATTGTTTCAATTTTTTAAATTTTAATTAGTGTGACACTATTTAGCGGTCGCGTGAAAAAGGAAAAGCGATAATTATTAAAGCGAGAAGAAGCTATCACGAAAAGACATACTGAGCGATGTTATTTTTTTTAACAAAGAAAAGTGGTAAAGGTTTTATTTTCATTTGCGAAAAGAAAAAGTATTTTTTTCTCTCGCAGAAGATAGGACATTCGTAAGATCTCTGATCTGTCGAATTAATTTATGTTACGAGGCGGCGAATAAGAGATAGCCATCTGCCCATGGCAATAATGAAAATTTCAAATTGGTCAAGTGGCGCCTACGAAACAGAAACTGGGAGATAATTGTAATCAGGTCACGTATTGACCGAGAAAGACATCAGCTGAAGGCCACCCAAGAAGAAAGGAAACGATTAAACCATTAACTATCCTTCGGAGATATCATTTGGTTTTTGGAAAAACACCGGTTTTATTGTCCAGACCTAAACATGATAAAAGTTTGATACCGGGAGAGTTAATTAGCAATACTTCCATTTAACCACCCACTTGACGCTGGCGGAAATCTCGATTGATAAAGTCCAGGTGACATTCGGTTAAGATAGAGATTAAGAACCACACTACGTGTCGTAGGGGTCTGGTGAAAAAAGAAGAAAAGAAAAAAAAAGAAGATAATTTTTTTTTTCTTTGAGCGAAATTTTAAAACTGAGGCCAGTCTAGCCACACCCACGCTTCTGGGTGTTCATTGGCTGAATGGTAGCGTGAGCGGTAGGCGAAGGTAAACATGTGAAAGAGAAGGGAGGTCTGTTGACGCCTCTGAGGGGATTAGTGTGAGATACCACTGTGAGAGAAAAGGGAAACCTGTTAACGCCCTCTGAGGGGATTGGTGTGAGATACCAATATGAGAAAGGAAGAATTTGGGAGGACGATTCCCTTAAAGCAGAAAGTAATGGACTTCCAAAATTGAAAAGTAATAAATTTTCCTGTCCGAAAACAAAGAAAATCCTTATTGTGGATTTAGAATTACCGAGGAACCCCGAACCACGACAAGCCCACACCCGGTTTTGGTCGGCGTCCATATAAGCAGAGTCGCAGCGAGTTAGCCAGTAGTTGGAATTGAAGAGAAAGAAGTTAGTAGCGGTTGAATCTGTTGAGCTCTGAGACCAGCCTCGCAGGAAGCTGACTGAAGATCCACGCATCCTGACTTCAACTTCTAACAAAAAAAAAAGAACAATATATTTTTGAAGAACGACTTAGACTCATACCACCAAAACAAGTTTTACGAATATCGCCTGAAGATACAGAAAAAAAACAGTTTCTTAAAAACACAACTTAAGATGTTAAGACTCGCCTAACAAACACAAAGTGTCACGAATCCATATTGGCGGTTTGGGAGAAAGACGAAGTCCTGTATTCAGCAACCAGATATAAAAAATATTTGTTATTCTTTTTTAACACATTTGAACTTTTCGAGTTGTTACTATTTTCTTCTACATATACTTGTGTGGTGTTACCTTTGCTCGGACTCGGCTTGCATTGCGGCCCGGCGACTGATTAATTTCGTCTATCTAAGATCAAATCACAACGTGGGGAGGTTAGACTAGAAATCAAAGCAGTTACTTCGGTAACCAGACGTTGGAGGCGAGCTGGGAACGACAAAGCTGATACCGAATCTAACCAGATTCCCATCCGAATCAGCAAAGGGTTAGAACGTCACATTTGTTGCCGCGACCAATACCAAGTCACATTGGTCGTCGCAGGACAGCACGGGGCAGAGAGGCCGGGGTGACGTCACATTAGGATAATTTATAAAGATTAATAATCTTTTAAAATTCTCTATTGATTTATAGCGCTCAAGCGATATTGTTATTAAATGAAATCTATATTTAAAAGAAATACTTACTACAATTCAGTGGCCCCAGTATTTTAAAAAGAATTTTGATATATTTTTTTTTTTTTTTTTGCGCGCGCTGTGTGTGTGTGTGTGTGTGTGTGTGTGTGTGTGCGTGTGTGTGTGTGCGTGCGCATAAATGTGCCAATTTATGTAAATACGGAAGTCTGGACACGATATTATCAGAAAATAAGAGCCGGTAACTATAGTAAGATTTATTTGTAATTATTTATCATTTTTCCAACAAGCGTCTTCGTAAGTAAGATTATAAAGTCAAATTATATAAGATTCAATAAAATATTATATTTGTAATTTTTAAGATTACTGGGCAGTTAAAAAAATATTAAAAAGGCTTGTACGTTGTATTCGTCATGTATATCTACTGCAATTATTTCCCCCTTACATAAATCTCGCAAGTATCCGTTTTGTTTTTACCTCGATGTTCACCCTGTAGAATGCCCTGGAGCCACTCGAGGTAGAGTGTTATAGAGAAAAAGGCACAGTTTTATGCGGATATATGGGGACGATAACGGTTAATCCTAGACTTGAGCAGATTAAGGTTAATGATTGGGAAAGCATTCTCTTGGATGTTGGTTCCACAAAGTAGCGGTTCGTGGGAAAAAGTAGCTCGAGTGGAACTTACATCTCACGAACGGAATACGAAGGAAATGAGAGTAGTTTGCTACAATGTGAGTAGCATGGCGGGTCCTCATCAGTAAAAGGATGAGTCCGAAATGCGATTTGCAATGCTGGGGGCACTAAAATCAAGCAGAGGCGGAAATTTAAATATCTGAGAAGTGTTTTGACAAAGGACAGCAAATGCGACACTGAGATGCGTAGACGTGTTGGGATGGCCAAAGACGCATTCCAAAATCTAAGCAGAGTACTGTGAGACAGGAGGATTTCTTTGGTAACAAAGTAAAGAATACTGAGCTGTCACGTGACATCTGTCCTCCTTTACAACAGCGAATGTTGGAAGGTCTCCTCAAAGATAATGAAGAGACTCGAGGCGACGGAGGTATCGTTCTACAGAAGGATGCTGAGGATATCATGGACCGAGCGTGTGGGCAACGATGAGGTTTTGGAGAGGATGCAAACAAGGAGGAGGCTTATACTTAACATCAGGAGAAGGCAGCTGAAGTTTCTAGGACACGTAATGAGAAAGATAAACCTGGAAAATCTGATACTCACAGGTCGAATAGAGGGAAAGAGAGACAAGGAAAAGCGATGCATGACATACCTGGCGGGCTTAAGCAAGTGGATGAAAGAACGTGGTGTGGGGGAGGAGGCAGAGGGACGAAAGGTATTGGGATAGAAAGTGAAGAGCCATGATCACCTACCCCCTGAAAGGACAAGGCACATAAAAGAAAAGAAGTACATAGCGATGGAGTAGCGGGAGACGTGTGACGTTTTTTTCCTGTGAGAAGGGGTTGTAAAGCGGAATATAATTTGTCGTCCACGAAGACGTGGAGACGCTACTAAGCTCTATCAAGAGTGGAAAGTGAAAACTCTGCTTATATGGACGCCGACCAAAACCATACATGGCAAAAGTAGTCCATTTTTTTTTAGCCTGATCTGACTCTTGCAGAGAATGTGTTCACGTATACGGGGGAATTCGGGAAGTGGATGGCCTATATCCTGTAACTTTGAGTTAGAAACAAACTTCAAGGTGTAAATGTGTTCTTCGTAGCCGAGCAATTAAAGCACATCGGATCAGACAGTGGATCCACCTGCAAAGGGAAACACAGGTTCTAATTCGGAGGGCATATTTTCTTTCAGTTTTCTCACGTGCACAGGACAGAAGATGAAATAAACACTGTTTAGAAAAAAAAAATAATAAAAAAAGAACGGCTGCTCATATATGATTATCTACTAAAAATAAAGTATGAAATATATATATATATATATATATATATATATATATATATATATATAATGGACTCTCCCGTCGGTTTCGACGTATGAGAATCTGACAGCTTGATTGATTCAGTTATGAAATTTTGTGTGATAACCTTAAGTGGCACTTAAGAACCGCTATTGATTTACAAAGGTGCCAACATATGGAGCAAGAGTGAAGATTGCGATATGAGATCACTGTTAGATAGGCTGACCTTTTAGATCTTGTTCTCGCTTCTTGAAGATGATTTAGACAAGCAGAGTGAAAACTGCTGAGTCCACTAAAACACGTTGATCTCTATTCTACCCGCTCCAAGGCTAAGCACTCAAGGGTCTTATGTCGTATATATATATATATATATATATATATATATATATAGAGAGAGAGAGAGAGAGAGAGAGAAGAGTAGTTAGTCACTCCTACCGTTCGGTTCTAGTCATTCCCGTTTTTTTTTTTATCAGGTGTAGATATGTTTCCCTTGTTTCCAATTTAAGATTGAGTTTCCAGTTCCTTCAGATCTGTACTTCTGATGTCTTGCCTATCATCCTGTTCACACTCCTCCCCGGTCTTTTGAAATGGATTAGAGATTTATTCCTGTTTAGGATTAGGTTTCCACTTCTTCTAACGCCCTTTCTTACCTCTGATATTTTTTACTACTTCACTTCTTGCCCTTTCTTACGCTAATACAAATCCACACAGTAACCCAGTACCTTGAGTGGCTCTCGGGCTTTGTACTGGGTAAATTTTAATCAACAGATGTTGTCGTTTCTTTTTAATCATATATGAATGAATAGTTGCTTCCTAAATATACCTTATTCAATATATATATATATATATATATATATATATATATATATATATATGTGTGTATTTCAATTGAGCACTCTTGAGACACAGCCTAATTCTACCAACAGCAGTAGCCTATGCTAAAACGCAAAGCTTTTCGGTAAATTGTGCTGATAACTTACGGGTAGAAAAATCCGACTGACACCAAATCGGTCGGGTTTGGATTCTGGCTTGAGGCTTTCGGACGTCTGAGATACTGTGATACAGCGAAACAGTACTGTCTGCGAATGACATATATATATATATATATATATATATATATATATAGATAGATAGATAGATAGATAGATAGATAGAGAGAGAGAGAGAAAGAGAGAGATGTATAATATATATATATATATATATATATATATATATAATGTGTATGTATATATATATGCAAGTTTTTTATATTTGTTTATAGATTATATATTTGCGGTACTTATTGGAAAGCGCTCAATATCAGTGATGGAACTAGCATATTTAGTTGGATTGATGTGTGTTTGTGACCCTGGTTTTTCACGCTGTTTGCGATCGTCAGACAAACTCTGAGTTTGACGATCGCAAATAGCATGAAACCCAGGGTCAGAAACTCACATCAATCAACACTATATATATATATATATATATATATATATATATGACAAAAAACAATTTATGTAACCGGACACAAACTTGGTTTTTTACCTCAGGTCTCTTCAGATAGCGGACAAATCTTTGAAGCGACCTGACCGTCGAAACCAAGATTCTGTGTGGTTATATAAACTGTTTTTGCGCCCTTATTAGATTTACTTGCCCTGCACGTCCTATTACTTTTTGATATACGTCAGTTTTGTCGTACGCTATTTTTCTCGCCTCTAAAAAGATTTGTTCATATATATATATATATATATATATATATATAGTCTGCTGATTTTTAATCGGATTTTTTTACATTATCGAATGATTGGATTCAAAATTTTGGATAAACGTCCAAAATTCATGTTTTATTATTTTGGTACTTTCAGCTCACAAGACAATACCAGAATGTAGACAATGGAATTCTACCTTCCACACAGACACCACACGGCTCTTGAAAATGAGTGAGACGATCGAAAGTACTTAAACAAAACACCAACACAACATGAATTTTGAACGGTTTATTCACAATTTGGACCATGACACACAACACCTTATTTGAAAATTGCAAAAATACAATAAAAATTAATCAGACACACCTTGTCGTTTTTTTTATCTAACTTGTTTATACACACACACACACACACACACACACACACACACACACACACACACACACACACACACACACACACACACACACACACACACACATATATATATATATATATATATATATATATATATATATATATATATATATATAGTAGAACATTGTGAGAACAAGATAGGACTTGTGAATGGATGTGGAATATTTCTCCCAAAACAAATAAACAACGGAAAATACATGTAAATCGTTCATATCTCAGCTCCGTCAAATCATCATTTATCACTTGTCTGTCTGATCCGGAAAAACGAGAGTAAGCGGAAGTAGGGTAAGGATAGTACCCCCAACCTGCTCCCTTCTTATCCTGATTGCTAGTGCTTAGGTCTTTACTATTTGTCAGCCATATTTATCACGTGTCTTGTCTCGCAATTGTGGCATATAAATGAAAAAGGTGGTATGAGTGAAAACTTGGGATGAAAACGTTTCAAAAAGGCGTAATAAGTGGGAGGCGGAGATGAAAAGCGGGAAAGGGGTGGATAGATAGATAGATAGATAGAGAGAGAGAGAGAGAGAGAGAGAGAGAAATAGAGAAAGAAGAGAATGTTATTAATTTGAGAGAAGAAAGACTTAAAGGAGATTAGACAGTACAGCGAGAGACGCGAACGGAATTGTGGGCGGGTACAGAGAAAATAGCAATGAGACTTGAAAGAAAACGATGAAGAGACAAGAAAAAAGAGTGTTGAGAGCAATAATGATTTAAGCCTAGCTTAGTCAGACACAAGGTCAACTTGTAGAGAGACCTGAAACAGAGGAAAGATTTGTCATTTTACTCTTCCATATCATGTTAACCTGCGTTAAAATCAACGTTTAATGTTCTGACTTTTTTCTTCAATTCGAACCCTGGCTAGCACGAAGTCGCCCAAGAGAAGCAAAGCGAGAATAAAGACTGTTGAGTTGAAAAAAATAAATTAATAAATAAACAGTACAAAAAGTTGATGAACGCCATTCGTAGGTTAATAATATCGTTTCTAATTCGTTAGTGTAGTGATTTTCATCCTCACTGGGTGCCTCATTTCTTCGCTAGGTTTAGTAAATAACTATGAAACGTTTGGTAGCTGGCACCCGTGGTACGTGTTCAAGCTTTGGCAAATATCATGTAAGCCATGTTTCTAGATCAACTTTATTCTGTTTGGTGTAGAGTTGAAGTTAAAAATAGTAAATTTTGAGAAAGAAAGAAAGAAAGAAAGAAAGAAAGAAAGAAAGAAAGAAAGAGGAAATTAAGGAAACGGTAAAGGAAATAAAAATAAGTTTAGAAAGAAAATATGGAGTGAAAGGGGAAATAAAGAAAAGGGCAGGGAAAGAAAGAAAGAAAGAAAGAAAGAAAGAAAGAAAGAAAGAAAGATACAGGAAAGTATAAAAAATAATTGTAAAAGAAGGAAAACAAGTACAGAATAAAGAAAGAAAGAACAAACAAACAGAGAAACTAAGGAAGATAAAGAAAAGAAAATGAAATACAAAAGAAAGAAACAAATAAATAAATAAAGAGAGAAAGAAAAAAAAGAAAAAACGGGGAAAGTAAGGAATAAAAAAAATAAAAAATGGAAGAAAATGGAAAATAAGAAAGAAACGGAGAAACTAAAGACTAAAAAGAAAGAAAGGGAAAAGTAAAGAAAGAAAGACAGAAAGAAAGAAAGAAAAAAAGAAAGAAAGAAAAGAAGAAAGAAAGAAAGAAAAAAGTAAAGAAAGGGAAGAAGAATGAAAAATGAGAAAGAAAATAAAAGAAATAAAGAAAGAAACGGAGAAACTTAGAAGAAGAAAGAAAGGGAAAAGTACAGAAATAAAAAAATGGGAAAAAAAAAAAATAAAGAAAGAAAGAAAAAAGAAACGGGGAAACTAAGGAATAAAAGAAAGTAAGAAATGAAAGAAAAATGGAAAATAAGAAAGAAAATAAAAGAAATAAAGAAAGAAACGGAGAAACTTAGAAGAAGAAAGAAAGGGAAAAGTACAGAAATAAAAAAAATGGGAAAAAAAGAAAGAAAATAAAGAAAGAAAGAAAGAAACGGGGAAACTAAGGAATAAAAGAAAGTAAGAAATGAAAGAAAAATGGAAAATAAGAAAGAAAATAAAAGAAATAAAGAAAGAAACGGAGAAACTTAGAAGAAGAAAGAAAGGGAAAAGTACAGAAATAAAAAAAATGGGAAAAGAAAGAAAGAACGAAAAACAAAGAAAATATGTAAAGTGAAAGGCAAAAGCAAAATCTATAAAATGTTAATGTGTGATAAAGAGCAGAGTATGAAAGGGAGAAAAGAAAAGAAAACAGACGTAAAGAGGCGGAGGCGAGAGAAAAAGATAAATAGAGTAAGACTAAAAGGTGAAAAGAGAGAACTGTATGTGTGTGTGTGTAAGAGGGACATCACTGCAGAATCAGGATGGATGCAAATGAGAAAGCAAGGAAAAGAGGATGGTGAGTTAAAAGGAAATGATATATACAGATGAAATAATAATAATAAAAAAGCAAAACAGACATGGAACGCTACAAACAAAAACTAAAATGGGCGGGGAGAAGAAAAGAGAAAAGAATGTGAAGTGGAGAGAAGTTGGCGGAGGAGGAGGGTGGGGTCCGTTTGTAAAGTGTAACGTCGGTCTCCTCATCACGCTTGGTCTGCTGCCGTCACCAGAACGGACGGTGAGTCAACAGAGAAGTTGAAACTCTTTTGTTTCGAAGCAACAGGCTGATTTTTCTTGGCCTCAGATTGAAGGCCTGCCAATCGAAGGTGAAATAGGCGCAGTGTCGCTCGTTGCTAAACAAAGATATCGTTTGCCTGAGCACATACACACGTTTCCAAACTGATTCATATTCCCCGTATGAACTAACAGCGAGATGCGAAGCCAAATTTACGTATGGTGATTTTCAAGGCATTATAGTTTAAGATTATATTTATTAAGCTTTTCATGGTCTAGCACAAGACCAAGAACTCCACCATTTAGTCTAACTCTAGAAAAAAAACAAAACTATATTATGCTGATGCCGTCGAAACGTTCATTTTTAAAGCAGATGAAGTCGTATTATTTTTTTAAAATAAGATCATTTCAAAATGTTATAGCATCACATTGTTTACATTATTCGGACTATTGTCCTCATTTTTTTCGCCATATTTATTACGACGTTTCGGCCGTTGTACGCTCCGGCCTTCTTCAGGTGGTTGGAATGTCGAACTTAGCCCTTTATTTCGCTCACTGGGGGAGACTGTTCTAGTTCCACATGCCATGTTTAATGGATGTCAGTTATCAGTTATCTCCTGTTAATTTCCATCTGAAAGTTCTCCACTGCCTTAACTGGGTATTGAACTCACACTCTTTGGGTCCTGTCACTGGATCTAACTAGCACTTTTATCCACTGTGCTATGTTCTGTCATCCATTTGCTTAAGCCCGCCAGGTATACCACGCGTTGTTTTCCCTTGTCTCTTTCCCCTCTATTAGACCCGTGAGTATCACATTCTCCAGATCCTCCTTCCTTATTTTATGTGCTTTATCCTTTCAGGAGGTAGGTGATCATGGCTCTCCACTTCCCCCTATCTCTTGTAGCTCTCAATATTTTTCGTCCCTCTGCCACCTCTCCCACACCACGTTCTGTCATCCACTTGCTTAAGCCTGACAGGTATGTCATGTGTTGCTTTTCCTTGCCTCTCTTTCCCTCTATTCGACCTGTGAGTATCAGATTCTCTAGGTCCACCTTTCTCATTACGTCTCCTAGAAACTTCAGCTGCCTTCTCCTGATGTTAAGTATAAGCCTCCTCCTTGTTTGCATCCTCTCCAAAACCTCATCGTTGCTCACACGCTCGGTCCATGATATCCTCAGCATCCTTCTGTAGAACCTCATCTCCGTTGCCTCGAGTCTCTTTATCATCTTTGAGGAGACCGGCCAACATTCGCTGCCGTAATGGAGGACAGATGTCACGTAACAGCTCAGTATTCTTTTCTTTGTTCATAAAGAAATGCTCTTGTTTCGCAATAATGCGTTTAGGTGCTACTACTCTCAAAAAACCAATATAAATGATTAAGTAATGACTTTATAATCTACGAGTATTTTAGACTTAAATCACGATTTATATTTTCATTTGTTCTTTCTGCTATCTTTATCTAAAATTAAAAACTTTTCGATATTTGTGGTTGTTCATGTCATTTGCCTTGCTTTCTTGTGTTCTTGCTTATCACAAGTTTTGTATACATTCAAAAAACATTAATTTTTTGTGAGCGTCTAAAATACGTAATGTATATAATGTTTATATCCATATGTACGTGCATTATACATGTTTCGCATGCCGTCCTGTGTATGACGATAAACTACATCCGCATCCTGGGTAAGGCGATAGATTACGTCCGACTGCAAGGCCACTGATCTGATGGTTTTTAAGAGTGTGGAACCATCTCTTAATTGCTGGTGTTCCCGCGTCCACCCTGATCTGGGGTGGTAGCACCTGTTAGGGTCCCAGCAAATAGTTAACCTCCAAACTGGGGTCAAAACACTATTAAAGTATAAAATATGTATGTAAAAAAAAATATTACAAGCAATACATTTTTGAAGAAAAATTATTACCTGCAATACATTCTTGTATAAAATTATTACCAGCAATACATTTATGGAAAAAATATTACCAGCAATAAAAATCTTGTTGGCATTGAATAACCCATTGAGGTTGATATGGTGTAAAACAAAACAAACCAAACCATGTTCCACATGTATGTAGATTATATCTGTTCCAAATGTTTTCTTAGTGATAGTGGGGACAAGCTCTCAGTCTATAATATGCTTCCTCGGCATGTTTCTCAAATAGCCTCTGATAACAATGTCCAGCACGAAGCCGGAGAATGAGTAAAGCCGGACAGTTGGTACCTCATGACCTGCTGTTTCAGGTCGATGGAGCTCGGCAGCCCAGGAAGGCAGTTCATCTAGGGGCAGGAAAACCCTGGTTTTAAACTTCCGCCGCCTTGCGGTCACATCCAAACACGGAAAAAGCTATGGAAGTAAATACAGGCAAAAAACCCGGAGTGGAACCCTGAAGGTAGTTGGCTATCAATACTAACAATCTACTGTTAACTCTTGCAACCAAGCCGTCACAAATTCTTTTGTGTTTTGTCGCTATGGCTGAGAAGGGAAACCTTACAAGGGGTCTGGGCTGCGCACGGCGTCCATATACCATCGGCTAGGCCTTGCGCCCTGGTGAGGCCCTTCCAGGCTCATGACCAAAGTATTGAATTTTGACCAAATAGGGTTTAACTACATTTTTCTCACGAGAGGCCTACTAGAATATGTCATCAATATATATTTCACCGGCTTTCTAACCTTTAGACAAATTGTATTTTCTAATATAAAAGAAGGATTATAATTTCCATTCAATAAATTGTTTGAGGAATTTGTCGACATATTGAAATACAGGCCAGACCTAGATAGAATGAAATAAGTGGCAGTTTGAAGTTGAAAAGCCTAGGAACAAATGCTGTTAGAAGATGAACTCCCTATCTTATCTTCACGATCGTCTGCTTGGACGAAGCAAGGAAGGTTTTTTTTTTTTTTGTGTGTGTGTGTGTGTGTGAGTGTGTGTGTGTGTGCCGTGTCCCTTCAGGACGTTGGTGACCAAGACTCTCCATAATTTTCCGTCCTTTGTAGCTCTTAATACATTTTATCTTTTTGTTATCTCACTTAAAATTAGCTCCTCCGTCCATTTAATCAAATTTGCCAGCAATGCTAAGCGTTGCATTTCTCTGTCGCTCCTTCCTTCAATAAATCCTGTGAGTATCATATTTTCCAAGCCCTCTTTCCTTATTGTGTGCCCTAGAAATTTCAACTGTCACTTCCTGATGTTCAGTATAAGTGTCCTTTTAGTTCTCATTTTTTCTAAACCTTCATCGTTAGTTACATGTTCAGTCTATGGTATTCTCAGCATCCTTCTGTAGAACCATATTTCTGTTTCTACAAGTCTCTTTTTCTTTTGTGAAAAGAAAGTCCAGCATTCACTGCTATATAGGAGGAATGATATTACATAACAGTCCAGTACTCATTTCTGTGTTTCTAACGAAATTCTTCTGAAGTGAATTCGATTCTCACTGTGTCCCCTTCAACAATTATACTTTGCAAGCTTAGTAAATATCAATGATGACTCAAGAAATCACATAAGACACACATGAAAAATCAATCAGAAAGTACTTTGCAACGAAACAATTATTTGAATGCATCATGTATTTCTGACCACGGAAAATATTAGGTTGGTGCAAAAATAATGACGTAATAATGTCGTTTTTTAACGTTAAAAAATATATATTATTTTTGCACCAACCTAATATTTTCTTACATTATTTATCACCCTTGTCGTAAGTCATTCAGTTCACATGCGAAATTTAAGTTTAACTAAGGCTTAATATTCATGTGATCAAGTGAATCTGCTTTTAGAAACATTAATTAAAAAAAGACACTTCAGAAAGAGACAGTTGTAATTTCTACGATACATAATGAGGAAAGTGGGTTTGGAGAAATGGACACTCACAGGGCATATTCAATGCAAGAAGAATAAAGGAAAGCGGCGAGTAAACTACCTAACAAGCTTGTATAAATGGAGCGGGGATTAGGAGAGATAGAAAAAGGACAAAGCTAACTAAAAACTACAAAGGATAGGAAATTGTGGAGAGCTATGATCGCCTTCGTTTTAAAGAGACACAGCGCATAGAAGAAGAAGAACTGATTGGGAGTTTGTAAAAATCGAAAAATACCTCCGCGAATCTGGAATTCAATTTCCTTATGTTCTTTCTCTCTCTCTGTGTTTTTTTTTCTTTTTTAATTTTTTTTTTCTTTAAGGGCAAAAACTGAATGGCCTTCAATCTGCATAGGCAACGGAAGCATAGATCATGGAGAAATTGCTCATTTCCAAATTTGATATCGATCTTCATTTTCAGGACTTCTCCGAGTGGTTAGAACGTTCGACTATGCGACTCGGGTTCGAATCTCACCAGGGCCGATTTGTCAGGAAGGTGTTATCGGTCTGGAAGTGTCGATCCCAGCATGTGACACCTTTGGAACGTGCCTGAAAACCATACCACGAGTTGACCCAAGCCTTGTGAATGAAATTGGGTAGACGGAACTCTTTGAGAGCCGTAAATGGTTGTGCTAATACAATCTCATAAGTCATTATGACTGAGGATTTGAGCATGCTAATCTTGTTAAGACTGTTGAACACGCCAAATAACGCTAGTCTCTTCCCAGAAACCAGAAGAAAAAGAATGAATCAATACTTCTCCCCCCACTCCAATGGTCCACCTCAGCATAACTTAGTTGTAGAATAAACCACAGGTTGGCTCTGTGGTCTGATAGGAAAAATGTGTCACAAGAAACCCAAGTGGAGTAAAGGATAGTGGCTTGAGTGGGAGAGGCGTCTGCAATTGGGATTAGCTTAGCGTACTAGTAGACTGGCATCGTCGGATAGCAGGGCAGACCGAGCCATTTATACTACCAAAGAAATGGCAAACTACTGCGGGAAAAAATCTGCCTCGTCAGTCGAGCCTATAGAAAAATCCAGTGAAAATAAACATAAACATCTGGAATAAAATATAAGTGTCCTCTGGGCTATTATATTCAGTTCAATCTAAAATTGAAACGTTTCTGTTGGTACACAAATGGTTGTTTTTAATTATAAGTCCTTTCATCTTTTTCTTTAAATCTCAGGGCATTTATTCATTAGAATTTATATTCTGTTATTTCTGTTTCTGATATAAAATTAACCAATCTTATATAAACAAAATTATATAAATCTATCAAAGAGCCTCGTCTGCACTTCGGTTTTACCCAGAACTGTGGGAGGATATGAAGGTCATCGTTTTCACAACGACATCAGGAGCCAATATAACGTCATCCACAAACAGAAGTTTCACAGGGTGGACATCCCAAAATGAAGATTTAGGATCAAACCCGAAATTGAATCCCAAAATTAAATATGAAATATATATATATATATATATATATATATATATATATATATATATATATATATATATATATATATATATATATATATATATATATATCATAAGACCAAATGAATCGATTGTTAATGAATTCGAAATCTCTCCGCAAATTTTAAAGTTGCCAACCTGATATGATTTCAAAAGACGTAAGAAATATCATGTGAGATATGAATAACTCTGAGTAATATAAAAGCTGAAAATGTTTATTGTTAACGGATAAAAATATTTGGAGCAGTCAAACAATTTTTTTTTTTTTTTTTTTTTTGATTTTAAGAGAACTAATATGGTAATTTGAGAATTTTTTGTTATAGGAATTTATCATTATAATATAAATTGTACTGCACCACATATTTGATTTAAAAGTACTGATCCGACGTGTAAATTTTCGGGATAACAGTTGAGACATTATTCTATTGAACAATTTAGTTCATGCCACATTCACTGATAATGATAATTGAGCTAATATTATTTTCAACTTTCCAGAGTTTCTGAAAAGTTTGGTTTGGTTTGTTTTACGACATATCAACAAATCCATTTTATTGCATTTGTTTTCCTCCAAAAATCTATTTCTGATAATATTCCTTCCTTCAAAAGTGCTAATACCCAATGGGAAATTTTTTCCAAAATGTATAGTAGTAATTTTTTTCAAAATTTATTACTGGAAATTCTTCTGCCCCATCTTGCCATGGGGACCCTAAATCACCACAGGTCATACTTGAGAACACCATCAATTAAGAGGTGGTTCTATAGAGGCCTTGCTGTTGGACTAGTTAATCGTTTTACCGGGATACGGATGGTGTAACGTCATAGCCAGAAAGAGGGCCAGGTAAGTAATAAGTCTACAAGCAATGGCTGATAAAAAAGAAATCCTAGGCCCTAGCAAAACCAATGGAAAAAAAGAGAATCTTGTGGCCTGTTGACTTGGTCATCAGTCATGTTTTATGGAAAGATGTGCAAATGATCGAATCGCCACACATGAAATTTCTGTGGACAACTGATGCTCCATGTTCCATAATATGTCCGGGTATGCATGGGAAAAGAATGGTACATAATATTCTCGACTCTCTGGTTTAGTCTAACTGGGTCTCTAGAAAATCCAGTGAATAATCTGGAATAAAGGTAAGTGTCCTCTGGGCTATTACAGTTCTCTAGCGTGAAAAATGGTTGTTTCGCTGTCATGTTGACAAAGGAGTTTACAGTTATTCTGAATTTATATATGCCCATCTTCTTAAATAAATCCATCAAAGAGCCTCTCTGCACTCTCTTTTATATATATATATATATATACAGACATAAACATATATCCCAAATATTTGTGTGTTTACTGAAAGACATGTGATTGTTAATGTTTGTATGCATTTCTGTGTAAGAAATATCCTGTGATATATGAATAACTCTGAGTAATATAAAAGCTGAAAATGTTTATCAGTCAAATTAACTGAATTTTATTTAGGAATCAAAGCTCCGAGTTCGAGTTCCACTCAAATCCATTACATTTACTTATGTGCTATCTATGGGTAAATAGCAGGACATACATAGCCCTGGATTGCAACTGGTCTACCACAGAAAGAAACCTACTTTCTGTTCATCAGTCATGTATCGAAAGATACATGATCGCCCTAAGCGTGTATTACGCATGGTACATAATTGACTTTCTCTCTCTCTCTGTCGCATATATATATATATATATATATATATATATTTACAGACATAAACATATATGTACACATGTCAAAATTTTAGATATATCTGTATAAGGACAATATGAATAAAGAATTTCTTTTTTCTTTATTCAAGCGCGCGCGCACACACACACATACATATATGTATTAGGTTGTCACAAATGAAATGACGCACTTTATAGAAAAAGAATAAAAAGCTTCTTAAAAGTTTAATAACTAAGTTGTTTAGTTGAAATAGATACCATTTTGATGAATGACTGTTCTCCAACGTACCTCTAAATTCTTAATCCTATCTTTAAAAAAATGCTCTTCTTTTGATGTCATAAATTGTTCAAATGCTTCGATTACCTCTTCCTTATTGGAGACTGTTTTATTGCGTATGAATAAACTCAAAATGCTTAAATAAGTGATAATCCGTAGGAGAGATATCAGGTTAATATGGAGGATGAGACAAAATTTCATAATTCAGGCTATGCAGCTTTTGGACAATTGATTGAGAAACGTGCAGCCGTGCGTTGTCGTTCAGCAAATTTTGGTCATCCCTATTCACAAGTCTAGGAGGTTTCTTTTTCAATTTTTAGTGCATACACTCAGTTCCTGTACAATACGAGATTTCTGTTATGGTTTTTCCCTTGAGCCAAGAATGAATAATGAATAACCCCTTTGAAAGTCTACCATGCAATAACCATCAACATTTTAGAATGCAGTGGGGTTTTGGCTATTGCTTTGGTGTTTCCCTTGCATCTAACCACCGACCTACTCTCTTACTGTTGTCAAAAGTATCCTTTTCTTATAGCATGTAATGATTTGATGAAAAAAAATGGGTTTTTTCCCAGTTTGTACTTATACTGTAAGATTACTCGACATTGTTTCATTGTAACCATTTTCATTGTGCTTATGAGTAACAATATATTGAAAGAAAAATTATCTGAGAAGAAAAAGAATCAGGAATAAGTCAATTTTTTTTTAAATATCAAGAAGGTTACTTCATTAGAATACCTGATTAAAAACCAAGCCAAAAATGTGTCATTTCTTGTGTGACATCCTAATATTATTATTTGTGCGTGTTATGTTTCCTACTTTGTATCCTGAAGAGCCGGGTCGAAACTATGGTCCTTAGGCCCTAAAGACGAATTGTCATTTAATTGATAACACTTTTCTTAGTATATGGGATGTTCCTAGTAGGGCGATCTTCTGTACAACGTGTAAGCTGATGTTACCTGGGACACTGTTAGTAAAATTGTCCATTCTTTTTCTCACGTGACTCAGAACTCCAATTACTATTGGTACAATCTCAGTCTTTATTCCGCATATCCTGTTAATCTCGATCTCCAGGTCCTTGTATTTGGACAATTTCTCGATAATTTTTATGGAGGTCTTTTCCTCTCAGATGGTGCTACTATGTTAATAATCATACACTCCCTGAGTTTCTTGTCTTTTAATAGAATAACAGGTCTGTTCGCTTTTATTTCCCTGTCAGTTTGAATTGGCATGTCTCGGAGGATAGTTACATCGTTATTTTGGGTAACTGTTTCTGGTTGGTGGTCATATCATCTCTCAGTGGTTTCGATTTTGTGCTTCTTGCATATCTTCCAGTGCACATATGTCACTACTGTCTTATGTCTGTGGTTATATTCATTTTTTGTAAGCTCCAGACATCCTGAGATAATATAGTCGACAGTTTCATCATATTTTTCGCAGATCCTGCTTTTCGAATTAGTTCCATCCTTGATAATGATAAGATATCATCAAGACTCTTTGGTCCTGAGCTGCAATAATTAGACCTTCTGCTTCAGTTTTCAGTCCGGTGCTCTTTAGCCACTGATGTGTTTTCTATTAGTTCACATATTATTATTATTATTATTATTATTATTTTAGTGAGTACGTGTTTGAGTCCTTCTTTTTTTTTCTCGGTCTAGGCATATTGTCATTGATTTCCCTGTCTAACAAATGAAAAAAAAACTGGTATTGCAACTCAAACACGTGTACCCAATAAAAATAATGTATCTCTCATTTAATATATATCATTTGGGTTCCACGTGAGCTTTCACATGAGAACTGTACACCCCGTTCTGCCATCTATAGAAATCGTTTAACCAGGAATATCAAACTTATAGTAACATTTTTACAGGTGGTGAAAAATGAGTTTTGCATATCAGTAGAAAATTAAAAAAAATAAAGCAAAACAATGATTATCACAAAAAAAGAAACCTGAGTCGACATCAAATCAAGTACTCCAACCTTACTTTGTACCTGGTGAAGAGAATGAAAGATGGAGTCCATTACGTACTACTGGGATTTTGTTGCCATCATCTTGATTAGGTAAATGGAGTATTAGACTGAAAGTACCTTCTTTGGTAAACACAAGGGCGCATTTTGTAAAACAAACCCAAGAAATAATAACATAATTAGAATGCAAGATTCTTTCTCATCCTTTATACTCACAAGATTTAACACCTAGAGATTTTCATTTGCTTTAATCAATAGAACATGCAATAAGTGACAAATATTCAGAAACAGAAGTTGAGAAGTCTTTCAAATATTTTTCGGGGAAAAGCCAAATTTCATTAAAGATGGAATTAAAAATTTTACCATCCATTTTGACTGTAGTCTTTGAGGATTAAGGTAAGTGAATGTCATGAAGTCGGCTGTAATTCGAACTCGTCAATCCATTACTCTACCGTATCGTATGATACAAAAGTGGACTCCAAAGAATCTAACAAAAAATTAAAAATAACAGAATCTGATTGAGGAGTTGAAAAATCTATACAACATAACAGTTGAAGTAATTTCTGTAATAAATTTTGCGCTTGGGACACTCCTTAGAAAATTGAAAAAGAGCTTATCAAAAATTGGAATTGATACCAAGATTGTAGGCCTCAAGAGAATTGCCATCATTTACTCTGCGAGGATTCTCCGAAAAGTTCTTGATTTGTGAGGAGTTTTGTTGACACCATGCCACAAGAACAGAATATGTAACAGCAATGTCAATATTTGTCTATATTTCTGCGTTGAGGTATTGTTCTATTATATTATACAATATTTACATTGTTCGGACTCTTGTTCTTATTTTTATTGATATATTGACGACGTTTCGACCGTTATACACTCTCGCTAACTTCCCAAATGGATTAAATAAAGGGTTCAGTTCGAAATTCCAACGTATATCACCTGAAGAAGGACGCATCTTACAACGGTCGAAATGTCTTAAATATGACAGTAAAGATGAAAATAACAGTCCAAACGATGTAAAGAGTGTAACCAATATCAATGTGCGACACCAACATAATAATAATTAGGATAATAATATTACCTTGATATACCAGACATAACTTCTGTTCTTAATTGATTGAAGGTTTTAACACGTATGTTTTGTCTATAGTAGATATAGCGTTCGATACCACAGATTGGCTTGCCAGCTGCCTGATGGATATGAAAGCTAACGGTTAATGCACTGGGTATATATCTTCATGGGGCTCCTTACCTCTATGATTCTTCCAGGCGATCGGCAGAGGAGGAGAAGGGTTTTTTTCCGTTGGAGTAGATGCTACAGTTGTACTATCTGTTCCATGCTGGAGGCCTTCTCTCCTTTCTTGATTTCCTCCACCGTTGCGTGACATCTGCTACGTAGCGGTGGTATGACCGGGTATAACTAGCTTAGACAAGCTCTGACCAATTTATACAAGCTAAGACCAGCTGAAAGACTAGCTTAGACCAGCGGCCCGAGTGGAAACATTCGGATCACAAAGTTAAAAACCGACCTTGTGTCACAACCTGGCCCAGTTCGGAGTGGGTCAAGGTAAATCTCGGACATATATCTTCATGAGCTGTCAAAATGTGACTTTCTTCTCACATTTGGACACGGAAGGAAAAGAATGAATCGATTCCGCGGAGGTAGCATGGTATATCCGAGCTGGGAAGATACGAACTGGTGGGAATAAAGAACGGAACTCATTTGAACATTTGACATGGAAGTAACGATAGAGTAGCGACCTGATTGCAAATGAGAGAGAGGTTAGAGAGTGAAAAATAAGTCATCACTCTCAAGGCGGCGTAAATGATTATGAACTTTATCAAAGCAGGAAGGTGAGCATTGGCCAGCTGCTGCCCTATTTTTACTCTCATTTGACTATTTTTCAACTTAGAACGGACCAAAAGAGACACTAAAACGATCCGACCATTTCGCCAGCGTCTTTGACAATAGAATGAATACAAGAATTTCACCTGAAATCTGGAATGAAGTTGAGACCGAAAAGACGTGCAAACCATTTTGGGGATGTTTTTTCCTCATTTTGGGGATTTTTTTTTTCCATTTTGATTAATTTTTAACGGTTGATTTTTTTATAATGCGATTCAACGACTTTTAATTGTTTTGCGCAGCTTAAACAACAACAACAGCAGAAACAACAACAACAATAATAATAATAATAACTAATTTTAGTCTGTGAAAATTTCACGGTTTTCTTATTTTAAATTTCTGATGCATCTTAATTCTTCAGTTAATGATTGAATAAGCTCATAGAGAGTTCAGTGGCAATAAAATATCCGTACAAATCCACGTATCGCTTCGTTAAATATTTGAGCTTAACAGCTTTAAAAATATATAAAAATAACTATAGTAAATATGAATTAATTTAATAATAACGAGGTACAAATAAAAAAAAATTAAATTGACAACGTTTTTATTTCATTGAAGCAGACGTTAAACACTTCTATCTTCCCTTTCTTTCCTTCGTTTTCTCACTGAAACCAAGAAGCGTTTTCGTGTCTTTTGTCTCGGGGTCAAAACGGAATCAATCATTATTTATGAAGTATTAGCAGGAGACGTTAAATACTTCTATCTTTCTTGCTTTCTTTTTTCACTGAAACCAAGTAGCGTCTCAGATATGTCTTTTCTTTCCACATGATCAAACCGGAATAGTCAGTTATTTCTGAGTTACTGGAAAGGCGTAACGGTTGTGCAAACTAAGGAAGCGATGTAAAAGCACAGCAAAACAACAACAACAATAATAATAATAATAATAATAATAATAATAATGTCCTTTAATATAACGCAATGCCAATATTTCAGTATCATCATGCAAGGGGAAATCGTTGGTATATATGGGCGTCTACTTGATCGTGTACATATGTTGGCATAGGTGTGTCCCAATTCTCTTATCTACGGTTAGTGTCAATACCTTGTAGCTGCTGATTTATTTCCCCGCTAACAATTTATATTACGTTCTGTTGTAATTAGGCAAATATCGCTAAACTAGTCACTGCAGTTATCTCACCGCCCATTTCATGCACGTATGGTAGAAACGGGCATGCACATGCGCGTGAACATCCAATCATATAAGTTGTTTTATTATCATGTGACATTCAAGAAGGTTTTACTGTATCAGACGGATTCTTCTTTTTCTATGTACCGTGTTCCTCCAGGGCGTGGATGATCACGGCTATCCACAATTTTCTGTCTTTTGTAGCTCTTAATAAATATTGCCATTTTGTTACCTCCCCTAAACCATGGTCTGTTATCCATTTATTCAAGATCGCTACGTAGGTTATGCGTTGTTTTCTTCTGCCACTATTGTCTTTAATATGTACTGTAAGTATCAAATTTTCCAAGCCTTCTTTCCTCATTATGTGCCATAGAAATTTCAACTGTCCCTTCCTGATGTTAAGTATGAGTTTCCATTTTGTTTCCATTTTCTTTTTAACTAATTTAAATCTCTGAACTGTACTGTTTTTGACAGTTATCAATTCTTTTAACCCTTTGACGGTCCAGAGCATTTTTATATTGTACCATTTAAACATTCATGCTTGATTACAGATTTATAATTACTGCAAGGCAACTCAGCTTATTTCGCAAATAGAATGTGCTGATATATAGTGTTTCACATAATACAAATGTACAAGTTATTTACTCTACGCTCAGTTTTATATATATATATATATATATATATATATATATATATATATATATATATATAGTAAAATGTTTTTGAGTCTTCTCAGGTCCCCACCCACAAAAAAAGCTTAATAAAAATAAAAAAAATAGAAGTCTTTCATTCAAAACTTTACTTTATCAGTCCTGTGATTATATATGATGTACAAAATATTAGATTAGGTCTTTCCTCTGACGTCCTGCTCAAGAGTAGACTCTTTTCTTAAGCATCCTTAGTTTTACCATTCTCTTAAAATCATGTGCACCACATTTGATGCATGGACATGGAACTCACATGTTTTGTGGATCATATATGATGCACAGGACAGGCAAAGGGTTAACATGGGCTTTATTTATTGCCGAAGAAGATCGTAGGATGAATTTACAATAAATTTACATTAACTTTTATAAAATTTATTTTGACATTCCCGATCTGGTGAGCTTAATCTATGGTAATATGAAAAGAAAATTGAAAATACATTACTATTTCTTCTTATTGTACAACTCCGTCGTAAATTGCTATAAACACGCTGTATAGATAGCTAGTGACATAGCAACTGAGACAAGCAGGAACAGATGTAAATGAAAAAATGAATAAATAAAAAAGAAAGAAATATAAAAAACAAGGCAAGTGAGAAAACATTTTGAATCTTGAACGAAAAACAATTTAACTCTGTGTCCAACTAACGTTCCTGGTAGAAAACGCGATGTTTTTAATAATTATGCGAACTTTCTTGTAGAAACCCATTAATTGGCACCTTTGATGGATGGTTCTGACCGACTTGGGGACAGTTATGGCCTTGGGCGACCAACTAGAATCAGTAATAATCACACCCTAGGGGATGTCGGTAATAACAGCTTGAACGATATGGGCCAACTATTGGGTCTTTAGAGCAAAGAAAAAAGGACGACGTGGCCATTCTCAATCGTTTTTCATTCAAATACCAAGCGTTACTTGAAATATAGACCATATCATAATTTCTATTCTCTTTTTTTGTTTTTGTCATCCCCCAATGGAATAGACCCAGTTGGTTGGTCGAACTCTCTGTCTAATGTTGGCCATGATGGGTTATTATAAGGCATCACCTGATGAGAGAAGGTCGTTCGATTTTCCAAGAAATGCTGTGAGGTAAATATATAAATCCAATGCAAGTGACTCGTCTGGTGAATGTAACCACAGACTGAGAAGTGGAAGATTATATTTATAATAACCCGGCTGTGTATATCATAAACGATTGCGTTAATGCTTAAACACTGAAAATCTATTTTCGCCCGTTTGTTAATGCACTTCTATAGTAAAATCATTATCGTTGCATTTACATGATATTTTATAGCTGTTCTATCAGTAGCGCATATAAAAATTCCTGACCAGTGAAAATACATTTATTCCAAATTTTCATTGTATTTCTATAGTAAAATCATAATTGAACGCATCTCCATTTTAGGGTGATCCTTTCTGTAACGCTTGCATTAATTCATTATTTTTTTTTCTTTTTACTATTGTTTACCCATGAAAAAGCACAAGAGTCACTCAAGGTTGAGGCTGAATAAATGAGGTTGCTGTAAATGAGGTGCATATTAGGAGGATATGTAGGATAGATGACGGTTGACCCTCGACATGAAGAGTTTAATATTGTAATGATCGGGGATGTGGGGAGTGCGTTTCACAATGCAAAAGTTCTGGCGTAGAAGCTGTCCGGGTTGAGCTTCCTCCTCACCAGTGGAATATGAAGGGAATGAGTGAACGTGGAATGGCGGTTCTTAGCTGTGTAGTGGCGGAACCAAGTAATGTAGTTCACCCGAACATCTACCATGAAAATAACGATAAAGTAGCAAGTAGCTAGCAACGTTTCATCACCAGCAGGGCGGCGTAAGCGGTTTTGAAATCATTCGAAGTAGGCAAGTGAAGATTGTGTAGCTCTTCCCGAGATCTAAAGGTAGTGCTCCATTTTTAGTGTGATCTGTCTCTTGTAAAGGAGTACTCACATGCTTTCTGGAGCGGTACAGGGAGCCGACCATTTTTCTAGCCTCTTTACGAATGGTATATGCGAGTTCCACTTGAGGTCTGGTGTGAATTTGAGTCCAAATAGACATCCAAAACAAGGCACCTCATTTTAGCAAGTACTATATAACCTAATAATGCTTTATTATTCATTTTACTCTCTTATTTAGTATTGCTTTTTAGAACAAAGCATCGGTGGATGCGCTCTTTGACTGCTAAAATAAACGCAGTAAACTAGGCAAAAGCTACGAAACTGAAAATCAAAGGAAGAGTCTGGATAATTCTCATTGTCCTTTTTTCAGCAACGATGTCGTTCAAGCGATACCTATCTTTGCGTTCTTTACTGAAGAACAAATCACAGTGCATCTCTCGCACAAAACTGTAGACTTGTTTCACATCATAGTTTTAGTTTCAGTTTGCGCTTGCGGTAATTCGTTTCTGTAGTCGGCTTAAAAATTTCAAAGAAAAACGTAGGGATTAAAGTCATAATTAATTTGGCTCGAAAAGTTAATCTGCTTTATCTTGGTATAGTTTTTCTTCTCTAAGATCTTATTACAATTAATGCATAATTTAACAGAACTTCGGATCCATCATTCCCTACTGCTTAAACAAATGTGAACGAAATGTTATATACATTTTAAGCTTTGAATTAATTATCCATGTTAAACAACATTAATGAAACAAAACTGTGATTTCTGCAAGAAAAAAATTATATGAAAGCAACTTTTTATTTTATCTTATTTATTCTTTAGAAATAAAGTAACTTTTGTTATACTGACTTTATTTTGTCATCGGTGTTGTTTTTATGATTTTTTATGATTATATAAGAAAAAACTAGACGTACAAAAACATTGACTCTTAAAAATGCATCGTTGTCCAACAGAGTTAGGGTTAACGTTTTATACACCTTGTTTACAATATCTAAAAATACAGGATTAAATTTATGGAATTTAATTACGACATTAACTTTCCATAGCAACGTTCGTAATAAATGATTTTTCATTAATTTTGTACTATGTGTGTTTTTAGGATGTTTGTAGGATCAGAAACAAAAGTGAAGATTATGAGACAAAGCGGAAGAATTAAATGAAAGACAAAACTGTGTAAAGAAAATTTCTTGGTATCACTGAAGATATGTGAGTATCATAAATCAAATTAATTACCATAGCGTATCACCTCCTAATTTCCAGAATTTCTGGAATTGGAAAGTGTCTGTCCGCCTCTGAGCCATTTGGTATTGTAGGATTTTAACCAGGGATAATTTTGTTATACATACATACATACATATATATATATATATATATATATATATATATATATATATATATATATATATATATATATATATGAGAATATTTATTATTATCATTATTATTATTATTATATCGTTGATAATAATTTAATACGTTACTATTATTATTTTAAAAGTATAGCATCATATTGGCACATTGATGACGATCTGTTTACTCCGACATCCCGTGTAAATTATATATATATATCCGAAGGAGCTATGTAAAGTACCAGGTTTAGGACTGGCGCAGGCTAGCTGCCCTTAATGAAGGTGAAAGTAGTCTCTCTGAGATTTGGCTAGCAATCCTTTTAGTGTTGGTTTCACGATAAAAAGACTTCAGTTGGGAAGGAAAATTTATGACAGCTTAACCCGGTCATTATATATCATGTGTCTGCCGAGAGGTGTGTACTGGCTGATATTGACTATGACCCGGAGAGGTTAAACTCCGCGATAATAACACATGAGGACTGTCGTCCGGAGTTTTCGTGGCATTTTCCACCGTTACTTTTTTATCAACAGATCTAAAAAGTGTGGATGGTCCGATACAAGCCTTCACCACTTGAAACAAATCATTGGTTTGGTTTTCTGACAACTACATCTAATTAGTTCCACACATATCCGACTACTGCAAAAACTCTACGAAAGAACATCAACTTCATCTTGGCACTTGAAATGTACGAACTCTCCAGGACAACAAGTCAGCACCAGAAAGAAAAACAGCTCTGGTCGGATTGTAGCTAAAGAAGTACAACATTGATATAGTGTTCCTGCTGCACTTGGATGCAATACCTTCTGTTTGTGGTCTTTTGTGCAATTCTCGAGCCGGTCTCAAAAGTCATGCCCGTCATATGCATGCAGATAATTAGTTCGTGGTCGTCGGAACCTCATACATCGAACTCGAACTCATATATGTATAATCCAAGCGAGTCCTATTAACACAATATAGAATTTTAAATATTAAATGTTAAAACTGACTCTCAAAGAGCGCTCAATGTTTATTTTCATTAAACAGAACAAATTATTTGACACAATTGGAATTAAGATACCGTTAGTGAATGATCAGTTTCACTCACGAATTTTAAATTTAAAATTCACAAGATTTTTCAAACTGTTTATTGTTTGTTGAAGAGGAATGGTCAGCTGGGGAAAGAAAGAAAGAGAGAAGAAAATACGGAAGAACCGGAGAGGTAATAAGAAAGACATAAATTAGTGTAAATTAGTGATGGTCAGAGGGACAGAGAGAGGGAAAAGAGATGAAGGCAAGATGCCATATTTACATGAAATAATGTGGGGTATGATATCGTAGAGGTAGGAGTAGGCGATACACACACACACACGCACACACACACACACACACATATATATATATATATATCTCTGTGAAGAAAAATATACTGAAAAAACAAACAAAAATCCTAATATGCGATTATGCTCTTTTAATGTTTAATGTCAACGTCGGACGTTTCGGTCTAATAGACCATCTTCAGGACATATTCATAAAACATGATTAATTGATCCATATACAATTCAACATGAAAAGACGATATTCAAACGGAACGTCTGATCTTATGAAAAGATCTCATTATCTGTTTGAATTGGTATGTTTTTATGTCCATCGTCTTTTTCATGTTGAAACGTCCGACGTTGATATTAAACATTAAAACAGCATAATCGCATATTAGGATTTTTGTTTGTTTTTTCAGTATATTTTTTCTTCATACTGTCGGATCTATATCCATATATTTGCTTATATATATATATATATATATATATATATATATATATATATATATATATATATATATATAGACACACACACACACACACACACACACATATATATATATATACGCTCTATCTTTGATATTGAGCACTTTATCCCATAAATATAGTCCATCTTAAGATATATATATATATTAAAGATATATATATATATAAAGAGAACCGACAAGCTACGTGTTTCCTTTTTTATTATATTTTTTCTAATTTTCTCATAAAATGTTCAATGTTGTGCTCGAATTTGTGTATAAACTGTCCAAAGTTCATATTTTGTTATTTTTGTTCAAGTACTTTCGACTTGCGCAGTTATTATCAAGACCCGATGTGGTGTTTGCGTGGTAATTATATTTCTGCATCCTGGTATTCTTTGGGACGCTAGATGTTTGAAATGGTCCCAGATTGACGTCATGTGTAATGGATATTGGGAACGAGGCTGCACAAAGTGAATGTGATTTAGTTATTTATAATTTTCTTTATAATACTAATATTATATGCGGCTATTAATTATATCATATGAGCTTGAAAGTACCCTCTTCTGTGGTGGATGACATTTTGTTTAATGTTGGCTGTTTATTTTGCATAATTATAGCTTCGAGAGTTTTTCAATTTTAAATTTTATCAGATTTGTTGTTATGAATATCAAAGAGGAAAATACTAAATTGGCTTTTTGTAACAAATAATATTATTTTTAAGTACATTCCGCAGCATATAAACCGAATCGGAGAAAAAAGTCCTCAGGAGAAAAGCTTGTTACAAATTAAACATAAAACATGATTAAAATTAACTTTCTTGAGAGAGACTTTCTAAGATTTGTCCGAAGAAAGACTAGAACAAATAGGATTAATAAATTATTTCCTTAAATCAAGTAAAATTTAAAATGTTCCATTTCGCTATAAGAAGTTGTTAAAATTCAACATACGTTTTTCATTTGTCAGAAACAAAATGCAAATTAGTGATAACAGAAGTACAAAGAGAGAGAAATGACAGAAGATGGTATATTTACAGGAAGTAATGTGGGGTATGATATCGTGAAGGTGGATAAAGCTGATAATTTGTGTATTTACTTTTATGAATAAAAATTTCATAGAAAAGAATATTAAATTAACTTTAAGTGAAAAATTTTAAATTACCTAACAAAGAACAAAACCAAGTCTCCTAAATTAAATTTTAGTTAGCTTTTACAATGAAAACATAAAATAATATAGCAAGTCCGAAAGAAATGAAATAAATAAATCTTATAATTCAAATAAACAAGTTAAAGTGATTCAAAGTGGAAAAGCAAAAATTTCGTTGAATTTCTTAAGTTGACTACAGGCAGCGTAGTCTAAAAATCTTTGCTTTCAGAGAACGAGAATATTTGAGATAGGCCTCCGGGTCTGAGTAAGAGTTGCACTATGACATGGTCTTTAGTAAAGAACGCCATGATCAAAACCGTTTGAAAGACATCTTTGCTGAAAACAGTAACAGTGAAAATAGTAGAGTACTTCAATGTAAGACACCCGTTACAACTGCGCCGTGTCACCGGGGCTTATATATGTCAACTGCAACCCCTATAGTGGGCTAACCGACAGACCAAAGGGCCACCTCCCTAGTGAACAATTTCAGACTTGGGTATAAAATCAAGAGTAAACCTGATCTATGTTTACCTATCGATGAGGTCATTGTTATTTTTGTCCTATAAAATGTATATTCGACGCTAAATAACCTAACAAGAGTTTATATATAGATAAATTAACGAAGCCTTTTCTCGTCTTCCGGCTACTTGCATTCTAATCAACTTTGATTTTCAAAAGTTTAAATGCAATGACAATCGTCATCTTTTGCCTCATTGAATCCTGGTCTTTTATTTTACTCTCTCCATAATAATGTTTTTCTCCGATTCTTTCACAATAACCCTTTGCGTCTCAGTGACTTTATCACCTTGCTTGGGATGACATAATTACCGAAAAAGAAACTACTGATTTTAACGCTCCCTGAGTAAATTATTATTATTATATTTCGATTTCTGCTATGGTCACACGACCTAGCAAGTCTGCAGGAGGACAGGTAGTGGTGTGTTGTTCTGGCTACATTTCATGATTTTTTCCAACTCACATGCCATCATTAGCGTTATATGGACAAAGTTCTTCTTAGTGTGTGGGTTGTACTTATCAAGACATTTTTTTGTATTTCTCTTAAGCTGAGATTTTCAGGGATTTTTATCAATGTGTCGTTGTGTATTTTTACTATTCTTGTTTTCAATTTCCACATTTATTTTCGATTTCGATTTCCAGGTCTTTATACTTCGATAGTTTGTTTGTGATTTTTCAAATTCCTTGGTTGCTATGTCACAGTCCGCTGGGCCAGTCATATCATTTAGTAGGCAAGTTTTTACTTTTCGGTTTTTGACAATAATGTCCGTCCTATTTGCTTCAATCTTCCTTTCTGTAAAGATGATGCAATCCCAAAGAATTGTGATGTCTTCTATTTCTGTAACCGGTGTTGGGTGATGTTGTTATCAGTGTTTATTACCATCTTTTCCAAAGCGTTTGCACATTGTCCTGTGTAAGTATTACCCCCGCCTCTATCGTAACGATTTTTATATTCATTTAGCGCAAGAACAGAATATCCTGAGATTAGATGGTCTATGGTTTCCTGATATCTGTCATAGAACCTGAATTTTGGAACCACACTATTATGTATGATATTTGCTTGAAAGTTTTTGGTGAAAAAAACTCAGGTGCAGCTCTTTGACCATTAATATGCTGCGGCTCGTGGAAATATGTGGGCTGAGCTGCTTTTTTCCTCATAGTTAATACAAAAGGAAAATAAGAAAAAAATGTCAAGCTTTATAATTATTTACTGGGTATGAACTGAGATCTCATTGGATTAAAATGTAAGTTTCATATTCATAGTTAATAAAAAAAATACTTCAGAATTTAAACCCTAATTTTAATGTTAGATCCTGTTCTTTAGAGATGAGGGAAAGAACAGTGGGTAGTAAAGAAAGAAATTTCCGTTCAACAAAAGTTACAGAGAAATGTCAGAAGACTGAGGTCATGGTTGAGGAGATTCAGGGTACCTCACTATTGTCATGTACATTAATGCAGTGTAACACATGACGTTGAACTTTGTAGACCTAGCTGGTACATACAAGTTTTGTTTAAAAATATCTGTGAAAATATTGTGAAGGAAGATGGCTTCCTCAAATTGTAAGAATCGAAAATATGAAGATGAAAACAGAAATTTGAAGCCAGAGGGGAAGGAAGATTTTGCACTCAACGTTAAAGGGTATAAGTCTTTGTACCTTATCTGCTATGTGTAAATCTTGTTCATATCTTGCATCTTTCAAATATCTGAACTTTATCGTATATGCTTCTTACATTAAGAAAGTTTGGTCACTCCTGATATAGAAACTTAGTAAACGAGACCACAAAACAAAAAGATTAGGATAATTAGTGTTACTGACGAAACTAGAACTGAGCTTTTCGTTCTGAGATATGAGATTATATGACATTACTTATTCCTCATCAACAGCAGCAAGGAATTTAGTGTGGACATTCAAGTGAATTAAATACAGTTTGCAGTGGTGGTTATATATCCAGCTAATAAAAAGGATTACAATTAGGAGATAAGCAGTGATAAAAAAAAAATTATAGTAATAATAATAAAAAAAAAGATAACTAATTTATTAGATTGAAGTCAAGATTCATTCGAAATGCTTACAAAGAGACGAACTGGTTTTATTCTGAATCTGTTTTGAAACGAGTAAAAATTTACAAATTGCTTCGTCACGGATCAGTTCAATAATCAATTATTGTCGCCCCTTATAGCGAAGCGCCGGTCAGCGGAAAAATAAGCTATCAAACGGAAGTACTTTATCCTAAAATTACTGATGTTATCAATCTGTCAATAATGTCCAGAGATTTTCTTTTGATATTTGATACAACGCTATATGCAACAAACACAAAGCAACTCTCTTAAAAATAGTTCAAAGTTCATCATCTATAATAATCAACACACACATCGCGCGCGCACACACTCATGCCCTGATACGTACACACACAAATATATTCAAGGTACTTTATACGTTAATTAGAGAAAGATGGTCCTAGGGTTGATCCTGTGGCTACAAATTCGACACTATCATAGAAGGGGACTTGTGTGGTGCATGTTAGCATGTTAAGTGGCGGAAGAATGCAATGGTTATAGATATTTTGTAATGGGTGTTTCATTAAGTTGGATCAAAGTCAGCAGTAAATAAATCAGTGTTATTTGTGAAAAGTTATTTATTTCTCTATTGGATCATGTTATTTAAGTCATGGCAATTATGTGTGAAAAATAATATCGTCCAAATGTCCACCAAATCTGAAAGAAAAAGAAAAAATCATTAGACGCTTAAACTTAATTCACATTTGAAATCGATCCAAGTTATTGGAACATTTTATAATAATGTCGATAGTATATTTAGCGGAACATATAAAAATAGGTTTTCAATGTCAATTTGATTAGTAAGGAGCGGGAGGGGCTTAGTACAAAGCAGAATCTGAATAAATTCGTCTATGGAGTTCTTAGTCCCGCCTCTTGAAATTTACGTAAACTACTCCTTGAATGTAAACACAAATCCCATTGGAGGATAATCTAGAATACATACTTTTTACAATAATAAAAAGGGCATCTATCTGAAATATGGGTATCCACAAAAACGTTTGAGGTGATAAAAATAAATCCACTGATTCTATAGAAATTGCTTTGTTTACATTTCGAATAAGTAACTGAGGAGATATAACCTTTCGCGAATAACTGAACGCGGAAGGTTATATTTCTTGAAAAGTGTAAATAGAAACATGGCGGTTTGTGATGCTTTCTGTAGCCAGCGGTCTGAAGCACGCCGAATCAAACAGGGGAGATAACTCATTAATAAATAGGGGATAAGTCGATTAATATATAACGTCATATTGTCTATTATATTATAGAATAGTTGTTGTTTTTATTATAATTACAAGTTAAAAGCACGTCTGTTACCTGGCTTAATGGTGCTCTTTGTGCATGTCACCTTGTTGGAATAGACTAGTCTAATTCGTAAATGACAAATTAAAATTGCGTGTATTACGTGGATAGCTACGAATGGTATTGTGTATCTCACGTTGCTGGAATGGACCAGTCTAACTTAGTTTACTTTTTTTTTATTCGTTATCTTGTTATGCAATGAAGAGACATTTCTTTGTTTCCTTACAAAATACGCACCTGAGGAAAAGTGGAGTGAAAATAATTCCCCGTCCTTCTACTTAGTGCAATTAGAATATTCTCCTGTGTAATCCAGGGTCACAGCCTCACCGCGCTATATGTTCTTACTGTAGTTTTCAGGGCAAGCAGGATTTTACCGAGTTGAGCTGCTAAATTCCGCATCTATTCGGTTTTGAATTCAAAGTTCTTATTTTTCTAGACTGGTTACCAACCAAAGTTAGAGAACAGTCTGTATTACTATTTAACCTATAGCTGGGGAGGAGAGATGGGTTCATACCTTTCCAAACGGTAATTAGGCGAAAGTGATCTCAATGACCTCGACTGGAATTTTTAAAAACATTGATAGCACAAAAATAAAGTTTTAATTTTCGAATCATTCTTGAAATTTTAATGACGCTAATTAAAATTACAGACAATAACATGCTGATTGCAATAACTTACTGTAGCCAAGCATATTTGCTATATTCAGTATACACTGCGTATCAAAAATACTTTTACAAACTCTGGAAAACAAGGACAAAAGTCCATATAAACACGAGCTTATAGTAGTGAGAAGTGTTCCGTTTAACTATGGCAGGATATTCATATCGTGAGAAGGCAGATATGATTTTTACATACGGCTGCTCAAATGGTAATGGACGTGTGGCTGCACTACTACCCAGGTTAAACGTTGAAGACAGACTAGCCACAAATGTACACGAATGACAAATGTAATCTAGTCTACATGGTAACACAGCGCCATCTACCGTAAAATGTCTTTAAACTTAATAACCCAAAAACGAAGGATCCGCGGACTTACGTTTGTATGGGCTTTTGTTCGTGGCCCCAAAGTTTGTAAACGAATTTTTGATACACCCTGCATATGTTTAAATAAATGAATTAACGCAAGGTTTCTGTCAAGTATATCTGGCCATCATCATTCATTATTTGGCTAGTGTGGTATATTTGTTCATTATTTTTGTTATTTTCTCCTTGTGATACCAGTTTTAGTCCAGTAAGAGGTTCTGTCTATAATACCGTCTATAATAGTCAAGGGCTTACGACCACATCACAATGAAAGACCGATTCTCGTACAAACAACGAAGTTAAGCAATGTCGAGTCTGATCAGTACCTAGATGAGTGACCGCTTTAGAAACAAGGTCCTGCACGCTTGTATGTACGGGTGGTGTAATGAATTGGAAATCAGAGAGCCGAGTTCCAATTCCAGTTGGGTTCGTTATATTCACTTACGTGCAAATGCCCTTGGGAAATGTATGAATCCAACTTTTCTCCCCCATCGATGGATTAATTATTCAGACCTCTGATAGTAAATCATTTTTTTTTATCAACAAAAAATATTTCGATCTAAAAATATTTTCTGGATTTAAATAACCTGCAAAAGGTTGACAACCCATGAAAAAACAAATCCGTCAATCAATCATATAATAATCAAGGTGATACTAATAGTTCAAAGGAATAAAAGTATATTAAGAATACATCATGTCAAAAATTAAATGAAAATATCAAACGCAGTAGAAATCCAATATGAAAACCAAAAATCAAAACCATCTGTCATTGCATGTAAAGATGCAAAATGATACCATCGATATCCTTCGGGGTGGTAATAGTAATGGTATTATTAGCCGTTTCCCTACAAGGAAACGTTTGGTGTTCATTGATCTAGCAGCAAGTACTCTTTTCGGCTAAAATTTATAAAATATTTCTGTTACTAATTCTTTCACACCCTTTAACCCCTTGTGTCTTAGGGGCTTTACTGCCTTTACATTGATTTTTAAAAAATGAATGAATGAAAGCAATATTACTATAGAAGTGTTAATTCATACAATAAAAAGGACACAAAGTAAAAGCAATCTAAATAGATGTAATTTTTTGCAACAATGAATCAAAACAACGAATAAGACGAAACCGCTGATCAGAGCGGCTCCTATTTTGGTAACGGTAATATTAGCCGTTTCTCTATAAGGAAATATTTTACATTCATTTAGCAATAAGCCAGTCCTCCATTCGGTTGAAATTTATAAAATCTTTCTCTTAAAACACTTTTTTTTTTAGGAAAACAGGTTTGTCAAGTCTTGTAGCTGTTATCGCTCTTTCCAGTATTGATAGGTGTTTCCTTCCGAACGTTTTCTTTAAAGTAGTGCGGAATATCAACATCTTCATTGTCTTTATTTTCTCTTCTTGTCAAATGTGCTATCCATTTTAATTGTTACTGCTTTTGGTAGTCCTCAAGTTATGTGGTTTTTGTTATTTAGTACAGTTCTTTGGGATTCTGTTGTGCTAGTCCTCAATTTTTACAAAAATGGGATGATCTTTGCCGAGATCCTCAGCCTTTACTCACTGAAAGCCTCTTTTCAACACTGATCTTAGAAACCGGTTGTATACAGCGGACAGTTTAGATATTTCTGAACGGGTTTGTCACCACGCCTGGCATTCATATAAAACTCTCGGTATGACGAGGCTATTTAAAACAGGAGTCGAGTTTTCAGGCTGATATTTTAACTTCCTAATCATATGCCGTGTTGGGCGGAACTATTTCTGGCACAGCCTATCAAGGACACATGGCAGAGTGGATAAGGGCGTTAGTTAAATCCGGTGACAGGACCTAAAGAGTGTGAGTTCAATACCCGGTTAAGGCGGTGGAGAAACAGGAGATAATTGATAACTGACATCCATTTAAACATGGTACGTGGAACTAGAACAGTCTACCCCGATGAGCGAAATAAAGGCTTCAGTTTGACATTCCAACCACCTGAAGAAGGCTGGGGCATACAACGTCCGAAACGTAATAAATATGGTGACAAAAATGAGGACAATAATCCGAATAATGTAAATAGTATACAGACTATTCTATGTTCAATTCCTTTTTCTCCTATACTTAATCTGTTATAACTGACCCATAGGTATCTGTAGTGTTTAATATTTACTAATTCCACATCCTGAATTTTTATGATGCAGTCCGAGTATGTGCCATCACTGTTTTCATTCCAATTCCAGATTATAGTTTCTGTTTTGGAAAAGGTTATCTTGAGTCCTATTTCTTGGAACACTTGATAGAGGATGCTGATTTTGTGTTCAAGACCATTTTTATCCCAACTATGAACACTTATGTCATCAGCATAACACCCACACTCATCATCAATATATTGGCCTCGGGAGGGGAAGCAGGATCGTTGTCTTCTATCGGTATGCGCAGGATATAGACTGGGAAGAGATTAAACAGGCGGGGGTTCTCATTTCCTCATTGCCGTACACCTGATGAGGTTTAAAATGTTTCCGTATTGAATATTGGACTTAGTTGACATGTATTGCTGTAATGTAGTGAAACAAATTACACAGTTTCAGCAGGAAAGGAAAGAAAACTGGCATCCTAGAGAGGAAATAACGCAATAATCAATAGATATTTCATATCAGCCAAACAATGTACACCTGATGATGGCCAGAGGATACTTGGTCGAAACGCTTTGTCTATGATAACACGTATATTAATGGAGATCAGAAATATAATTCGAACATATATAACTATACTAATATAGTTATATTATATATAATATACTGCTCTGTATTGGGAGGAGTAATGGATAGCGGCTCGGATTGAGGAATCGAAGAGCCGAGTTCGAAATCTAGTTGAATCAATACGTGCTAATACCCTCGGGAAAGGTTTGAATCCTCTTCTTCTCCCCCTCCCCAGCTATGGGTAAATAGCAAAACAGACCGGGTTCTATAGCCTTGGATGGCAACTGGTCTACCGCAGAAAGAAATGGCAACCTACATATTTCGAAAATATACATGATCGCCTAAGCATGTATTACGCACGGCACGTAACTGACTGAATATACTGCAGGGGTGAACAAAAAGAGAGTTGAGTTACAGGGAGATAACTGGGACACCCGGAAGAGGCTTGGTACGTGTAATTAGAACAGTCTATCCCTGTAGGCGAAATAAAGGGTTCAGTTCAAAATTTCAATAACCTGAAGAAGGCCGGAGCGTACATCGGCCGAAATGTCGTGAATATGGCAGTAAAGATGAGGACAACAGTTCGAAATATGTAAATAATATACGAATATATTTGACTTTGGTGACAAACCAACGAATGAAATTCAATTTAATTCATCAATGAATGGGACTTTATTATTTTGGGGTTTTCCGTTCAGAACCTCATGAGTCAGACCCTGATGGCTTTGTAGACGTTTAAACTGATTATATTTTTGATGTCTCCTTCTTCTGTAAAAATTGAGGTCTAGAACTACAGAATCCCAAAGAACTGTACTAAATAACAAAATCCCCACATAACTTGAGGACTACCAAAAGCAGTAACAATTAAAATGGATAGCACATATAACAAGAAGAGAAAATAAAGACATAATGAAGATGTTGATATTCCGGACTACTTTAAACAAAATGTTCGGAAGGAATCACTTATCAATACTGGAAAGAGCGATAACAGCTACTGCTTTGAATATACGCTCTTTTAGCGCTAGAGGGCGTCGTCAGTGATGTTCTGGAAATGGATCATTGGGCAGTTTCGGGTCTTTCAAACCTCATACTGGCCTCACCAAATCGACCCCCTCAGAGCTGATCAGACTCTGAAACACCCTCTAAAAAATGCTTGTAGACACTGACTTCTATAAATATACCCCGTTATCATACATTTGATTGGAGATTGACAAACAGCCAATCACAACGGTGCGAAATCTATTTAAACTGTTTACGGGTAATTTTTTTCTTTTTTTTCATTTTTAGTGGACACCCCATTCATCGGATACTTAGAAGGTAATTATGTTTTCCGTTTTTACCCACTTCCCATCAAGTTTCATTTCACCAGCTAATAATTACTATTTACAGAGATAAGAAAAATACGGCCGTTAAAAATGAATGTATAAATTACAGCGAATTAAGCCGAGAGTGCTTATAAATATAATAAAACGTTTAAAAGTGTTTACGAATAAAAATAAAATAAAATAAATAAATTACAGCGAGTTAAAACCGAGAGATCTTATAGACTTGACAAACCTGCTTTCCTAAAAAAAAGTATTTTAAGAGAAAGATTTCATTAATTTCAATCGAAAAAGAGTACTGGTTTATTGGTAAATGAATGTAAAATATTTCCTTGTAGAGAAACGGCTAATATTACCGTTACCAAAATAGGAGCCGCTCTGATTAGCGGTTTCGTCTTATTCGTTGTTTTTTATTTTTTTGTTGTTGTTTTTTCTTTTTGTTTTTTTATTTATTTATTTTGCTGCATTGCATCTCTTTAGATTGCTTTTACGTTGTATCCTTTTTATCCAAAATGTTTTTATTAGTGAACATTTATGTCATGGGTTCTACTTTTTAGTCTTTTGAAATCTATCGTTTGAAACGTTTTGAATACGGGTGTTTCACGTATTGCGCCAACCGCGGATAAGTGAAACGCTGACTAGCAAGCCACGATAGTCGAGAAACTCGTGAATAGTGATTGTGTAGATGGTGAATGTCTTTGCTCCTCCTCTCTGTTTCTCTCTCTCTCTCTCTCTCTATATATATATATATATATATATATATATATATATATATATTTCCCCGCCTACTATCAAACGAGAAATTTAGAGATTCCCTCTCACAGCCAAAAACAAGAAATTTAACCCACAAACAGAACCCAGCTTCACCAAAAAGTTAAACTAATAGGGGTGCATGTGCACAAGTATCGTGTGCGTATGAAACCCCAAAGAAAAACTGAAGTTGATTCACCCTCCCTCCATCAAACATAGTCAAAGAAGCAAAAATAGATCCAATTTAAAAAAAAATAAACCAGTTTGTCTGATGGTCGCAAAAGCGTGAAACCCAGGGTCACAAATCATATCCATACAGCTGAATATATATATGTGTGTGTGTGTTGTGTGTCTGTTTGTGTATGTGTGTGTGTGTGCGTGTGTGTGTGTTTGCAAAATATCGCACATTGAGTGCTTGTGCAGATAAAAAGGTGATGCTCGATGTATGACAGAGCTATAATTTATATATACTAAAAATAAATATACATATTTTTCCTATTATATATATATATATATATATATATATATATATATATATATATATACACGTGCGTGTGGGGGGACACTAGATGCAGATGGATGATAGGCGATTGGCTATGAATCAAATACCCAATTCTATTAGTATGTCCCGTGAGAGAGTTGAGTATGTTCTGTACAATGAACTTGGCATGATGAAGGTTTCTGCTCAGTTGGTGCCACGTCTTCTGACACCTGATCAAAAGCGCAACAGGTTGAGCACATTAAGGGAAATCTGATATTATTTAAGGCAGATCTAGCTGGCTTACTTGACCGTTTCCTAACCAAGAATGAGTGTTGGGTTCATTACTCTGAGTCAGAGAGAAAGGGAGAATCCCTGCAGTGGAAACACCTCTCCTCATTTGCTGAGTCGGCCAAGGTCGTTTCATCTGAAGGGAAGTTGATGGCCTTAGTTATTTGAGATGCCAAATGTATCGTATTTATCTTCAAAAGGGCCACACCATTAATAGAGAGTACTATGCCAATTTTCTGAGGAGATTACGAAAGGCTATCAAATCAGGAAAACTGACGAAAGAAGCCTTGTTTCACCAGGACAATACTCCAGCACACCTCGCTTTAAATAGGTACTTTGCGTGACCGTAGCTTTGAACTGGCTGATTATCTTCCTTATTCTCTTGATTTGACTATCATCTGTTCCCCAACCTGAAAAAACACATGACTAGGAACGTGTATCGTAGTGATGATGAGGTCAAATCAGTTTTTGTTGACTTGTTTAACCAACAGAATGAACAGTCATCTTTGAACTGTTAGGTATCAGTTTACATGAAAAGAAACAATTCGGTTATTAATAAGAGTTTAAATTAATGCATGCAAGATATCAAAGCCCTAGCATCACTTCTTCATAGTCAGCCTCTGAATATTTCAGCCCACTCTCGTACACACATACACACACACACACACACACACACACACACACACACACACATATATATATATATATATATATATATATATATATATATATATGCATATATATATATAAGAAGAAATATAATTTTAAGGTGTGCTATAATTATGGGATAAAGTTCTCAATATCAGAGACAGAGCGCATATGCGTATATATATATATATATATATATATATATATATATATATATATATAAGTTAATGATACAATATGGTAATCTGTATGTAATTTCCAGGAAGATATAGTTCCAGGGAGAGCTCTATGTAAAAAAAAAAAACAGAGCAAAATTATTATTAATTAAAGAATATGAAACACTTAAAACCCCATAGGTAATAAATTTTATTTCATGAGAGCTTTAAAAAAGCAGCTTTCAATCTTCAAGATCTACAAACATATCATGAAATGAAAATTATTACCTTTGGGATTTTAAGTGTTTTATATTCATCGTTAATAATAATACACAATAATAATATAATAATAATATATATATATATATATATATATATATATATATATATATATATATATATATATATATATATATGTAAATTACAAATTTTTGATGAAATATAACTGACAAGATCATTCTGTTTAAATTTTTTATTGTATTTTTACAATTTCTGCTTTATCTATAATTTTGATCTCACTACAGATCTTCTCAAAATATTGGAAACGTATCCTGGAATCTTAAACAGACAGACTTTATCGGTTATAGTAAATCAAAATTCTTCACATATATATATATATATATATATATATATATATATATATATATATATATATATATATATATATATATATATCAGATTTGTACTAATATTTAAAAGGCATTTGTCGAACGCAAACCTGTTGACGAAAAGTTGATGACAGTCGGATGAAACACCTTGTGTCTCGTAATCATCGACCCCGTCATGCTTTTCAAAAACATCGATTGACTTAATCCGGGAGATTAGTGTCCATTCCGTATGCAGCTTATCGGAGTAGGATCAATATCTTGAGCCGGGATTAAGAAGAGCGAGTTCTACCGCAAAACTTCGGTTCTAAACCGGCCTTTTACTTTTGAGTTTCAGTAACGGAAGACATGACTCTGGAAGGAAGTGACTAAGAAAGTGAGCAAGCTGTTGTTTGTTTGAAGAAAGCGGCGGGCGGGAAATTTACTGACAAGTCTCTTCAAGATGGTCATTGCTGGATAGAAGTCACAAGGTTATAGAGAATGAAGAAAGATTTTGAATCTAGTTGTAGATGAGAAGAGAAAGAAGTAAAAATATATGAAAAAGAAGGTAACATGAGAAGGTTGGTGGTTAAGTATAGATTAGTCAAATGGATAGGCAAGTTGCGTTTATGAGAGAGGGAGAGAGATGGTGTTGGTTGATAAGGAAAATGACATTAGTCCCTTTTTACCTTTCTCTCACTTTCTCTCCCTCTTGGTCCTATCTCTCTCTCTCTCTGTCTCTGTCTCTCTCTCTCTCTCTCTCTCTCTCTCTCTCTGTCTCTCTCTCTCGTCTATCTAATTACATGTAATATCAATAAGAGCACTTATATATTTATGTGTGTGCACACATGCAGGCAATCAATATGTTCGTAACCTAATGATGGAAAATTATTTATTTTGCAATATTACATATATATATATATATAAAGAGAGAGAGAGAGAGGGAGAGAGAGAGGGGGAGAGAGAGAGATAGCAATGGCAATAAATCTGTTGGTATATACTCCCAAGTAGATCCTAGTAATATAAAATATTTAAAAATGATGTACAAAAAATCTATTTATTATAACAGAGCAAATACATAGTTTTACAAAACACAATCCAAAATTACCATATATGGGAAACAGGTATCCTACAAATGAGGTAATTTTGGATTTTGTTGTTTAATACTATATATATATATATATATATATATATATATATATATATATATATATATATATATATATAAGGTTTTTCATTAAGACGGATCAAAGACAGCAATAAATAAATCAGATGTTATTGGTGAAAATTTCTTTATTTCTCTATTGAATCATGTTATTTAAGTCATGGCAATTATGTGTGAAAAATAATATCGCCCAAATGTCCGCCAAATCTGAAAGAAAAAGAAAAAAAATTATTAGACGCTTAAAATTAATTTACATTAAAATCGGTCCAAGATACTGGAACGCCTTTTTTATATATAGTAAAGGTAATAAATCCGTTGATATAATCCAAGGGGATGGGGAAATACTAAAAATGGTCCACAAAAAGAGCTCAATGTATTTATTATAACAGACATTAGATAGTATTTTAAAATCCGATATATATATATATATATATTTATATATATATATATATATATATATATATATATATATATATATATATATATATATATATATTTATATATATATATATATATATATATATATATATATATATATATATATATATATATATATATATATATATATATATATATATATACAGAAGTCAACACTCAAAGGCGACAGGCTGTTTCATGCTAGATACAATCGTCAGGCTGCCTGACGATTGCCTCTAGCATGAAACAGCCTGTCGCCTTTGAGTATTGACTTCAGTGTTCACTTTTATATTTATCTCTGATATTGAGCACTTTATCTCATAAATATACCACATCTTAAAACTAAGATCAATCTCCACCTGAAATGACTAAATTTAGCCGTGAGTTCTATGTCAACAGTTTCTTTTCTTTCACTTCTCGCTTCCAGCCAACTTTTATTTGCAAAAATTTAAATGTACTGTCAATCGCTATGTATTGTCCTCCTTATTACTCTTTTCTCTTCACGCTCATTATTAATGATTCTGTTCCTAATTCTTTCGCACCCTGTAACACCTAGTATTTAACTGCCTTGCATCGAATGATACTGATTATATATATATATATATATATATATATATATATATATATATATATAGAGAGAGAGAGAGAGAGAGAGAGACACTACAGGCAAATGTTTGAGGCCAACCTGCATTTCTTTAATAAAACATCATAAAGTGAGATTTTTTTATTTATTAATCCAACAGATTTCATTTTTAGTGGATACCCGTATTTTCATAGACGTCCCATTTAAAATGGAATATTCACTTTTGCTAGCTCATCGACGTACTTCGTAGCCGAGAGGCCGAAAGCACATCGGGTCTAACGACGGTTTCCCTGCTTTGGGGTACGCAGATTCGATTTTTTTTTCTTTAATAAGATTTCTCGAATATTCAGACTGGTAGACGAAAAAAATAAATAAATATACAATGGAACATCGGTTTAACAGACTAATTAGGAGAAGGTCGTCTTTTAAAGTCGTTTGTCAGTTAATTTGTCGCCTAAAAACACCCAGTACAGTAACAAATTATTCTAAATAAATGTAAATACAGTATATATTTTTTATGATATCAATGAATACTTGTTGTCACTTTCGTAATGCACGTTGTAGTAGAGACTTTGTAATCGCAGAGACAACTATAGTAACACCGTTGAACAATACTGGTGTCAGACGCCTTCGAATACACTCGCACTAATAGTACTTCCTCGATAAAATACGGTCGAATGTTAATCCGTATAGTGATCCGAATCAAAAAATAGTATAGTGAATAAAGTAGAGAATAGCGGTCCGTATAGTAATAAAGGATAGACTAGAATACAACGATCCGAATAGTAATAGAGGATAGAATAGAAATCGTGATCAGTTAGACGTCACGCTACTTTCTATTTATGCGTTTCCTCTATAGTCACGTGGTCTACTTAATTCAATAATGGGGTCGCCTGTGTTTGCTCACTGGCGATCTATGTTCAAACTCAAGTGTCAGCAGCGACAGTTTATTCCTTAATAAAAATATGTATGTGCATTTTATTTTTAAATTATTATATAACTTTAAATAAAGTTTGAAAAGTTTTAAAGTTTACCTAAACTTACCTTTTAAAAACTGTTGTGATCGCCTAATACTGCCGTGATCGTATAGTGGGGGGCACAGTAGTAATTGCTCGAAGCCATGGAACTCCCCCAAAGCAGTTTTGGTGCTTGGGATGGGTGATAATGGCGTGATTGTGGGTGGGGTGGTTATGGTGGTGGCAAATTAGAGACGCTTTAATGAGCCGCCTGTTTGGTCTGGAAGAATTAATCCAACTTTGTTTCCCACTTTGATACTGATCGCGAATTATCAATTCCCTTAATGCTCGAAGGTGTTAATAAAGCACCTTAATTTCCCGATTTTTGGACACATCAACAAATTTTAGGGAGTGTCAACAGAATCACGCACGTTAGACATTCTCAGTCGTTCCACCACCTCTTCGTCCGAATCACTGCTGCGGGGGAAGGGCTTGAGAAAAAAACAATACTGTATGCAGTGCCAAAATCGGTATAAATTGTTCGAGAGACGATGCATGTTTGTATACGATGAGCGCTCAAGTAAACAACATCGGCTGTTCCCGGAACCACCAGTCTCTGTCCGTTGATTGCGCCAGGAAACAACAGACGCCAATTCTGGAACTAACGGACTTTGATCGCTACGCGTTTTCACTTCTAGGTGGACACAACCACTTTTGCAGATTTTGTCCGTTAAATCCGGAGTCCGTTGTTTAGATTACCGTTAATTCGTGATTTTACTGTACTGTCTAAGGAATAAACGGAGCGTCTACTTAAATATGGTATCCACTAAAAATAACATTTAAGTAGTATCTCTCTCTCTCTCTCTCTCTCTCTCTATATATATATATATATATATATATATATATATATATATATATATATATAACATTTAAAATTATCTCATATATATATATATATATATAACATTTATATATATATCTCTATATATATATATATATATATATATATATATATATATATATATATATAAAAATCAAATTACCTCATATATATATATATATATATATATATATATATATATATATATATATATAAATCCAAATTACCTCATATATATATATATATATATATATATATATATATATATATATAGGTAATTTTGTATGTTATGTCCCTACTATTTATTTGCTCTTTAATAGTAAATACACTGAGCACTTTTTTGTGGATCAGTTTTAATATTATATATCACCAGGAACCACTTGGATTATATACCAACGGATTTATTACCTTTTATTTTTTATATATATATATATATATATATATATATATATATATATGTGTGTGTGTGTGTGTGTGTGTGTGTGTGTGTGTGTGCGTGAAAGGGGTGCTAAAAGGTTTGCGTTCCGACCCACTTTCAAAAATCAGTATTCCAATGAATTGAATATTGTACAGACATTTGCCGCTACTCTTTGATCAAGATGACTCCTTCGAAGGAGACAGAGGAAACTAGATGTTAAAGTAAGTAAGTGTTTTCTTGTCAAATCCCTTGAAATTTTGGGGCGGCAATTCCGAAAAGACTAAATCATCGATCCGTATCTTAGCTCATGATGACATATAGATTTGTCCACAATGGACTGAGAGAGAGAGAGAGAGAGAGAGAGAGAGAGAGAGAGAGAGAGGTTACAAAAAAGATATACAGTTAAAACAAGCGTAGGACTGAGAGTGGATTGGTAGGTGTCCGTTCATCCACAAATTGTCTCTTTGTTTGTTGTCACTCGAACGTAACGATTACCTACCCGCACTTGACATTTTGTCAGAGATCCGAACGCCACCTTTTTTTTTAATTTGCATCCATCTTTCCTTACCGCCTCGAACCACTATTCACCCACCCTTTTGTCTCTTCTATCCACTCTCTCTTCATCCAACACACCCACCGTCTTTCTTCCTTATTTCTTACTCCCCGCCACCACCATCCTTATTCAATTGAAAAGCCTGAAATGCTATCGAGTATACTCCATTCAAGGCAACTGTTGTGACTAAGATTCCTCAGCCGGGTCGCCCCACGCTTGGACAACGCGACAAGTCAAAGGTCAATCGCTCTTTAACCTTGTCCCCGCTATTAGTGTGCGGGGAAAATGGTCGCTGTACGAACGGAGTTGAAATTGTAGCCCAGAGGCACGCTTTTTGGCACGTGCGTGACTAGCGACGGATGGGTAGGGACTGTTGACTAATCACTTTGTCCGTATTTTTATTTTTATTTATTTCTTTTTTTTTTTTTTTTTTCATTTTGCGGTGTTGCTACCGATTCCTTTTCGATCAAGCAAGTTAAGCAACGTTGGGCAAAATAATGGGCTATCGTTGCAAAGTACACGCACTGTCAAAGTGATTGATTGAAATGTTAAACTGTACAAATCGTAATCGAAAGGTAAGCGATGAAAATAACCTAGAAAAACATTTTTGCAATTGAAATCTTTATCTCATTTATAAGCATGCTTAATTCTGTAGATATTTCGGTGTTTATTCACACTATGCTCAGAACATTTTCAAATATAATTTCTGTCTAAATTTCTGGGATGCGGAGTTATTTTATTGTTTACAGTCGGACTAATAGCCACATTTTTTTTTATTATCACAATATTTCGGCCGTAATGTACTCCAGCCTTCCTAAGGTGTCTGTACGTCCGGATTACCTTCGTAGAATTCCAAATTGAACCTTTCATTTAATCTACGTGGGTAGATTGTTTTTGTTTCGCAGTCCATTTCAAGGGATATCTCATCTTATTCTTATTTAGTACTGCTCGGCTAGTTCTGTTTCCACTGAGTTTGAGGCTGAACTACCTAGTTATTGAACTCACAATTTCTATGTCACTAAATTCACGAACCAATTCTTTAATCCACGGGTCAATAGCCGAGTAATAATCAAATATGTGTTCATTATATCTATGCCTCCTATATTTACCCAGCCTCCCTACTAAACTGGATGTTACACAAGGACGTTTTAACGTGGGGAGTGCCATACGCATACTAATGCATATGGGCCAAATTTATTTAGCGTTGATCTGACTTTCAATTGGTTAATCGAGACACACCCACTAGTATATTTTTAATTCTAAACTTTTGCCCCTTTACCGTTTAAACTTTCGGAAAACGCGTAACGTTCTGTTTTTAAATTTCCCTAAAAAATCATTTTTATCTCCAGTTACCAACCATCGGCTGACATCTCGGTTTCAGCCACTTTCCAACAACTGTAACATACCGTCCCTGTTTTTTTTTCTTTTTTTTTTCTATAAATATTTTCATTAAATTTTTCGGATTAACTTTTTCTCTGTGATCTCTTGGTTTTATGAATTTAAGCCTAGTACCCGACTGACGGCAAAATCTCATCATTTTACAGTTGAACTAGCTAGATGTAACCGTAAGTTCTATGCTAACAGTTTCTTCTATTGGGCTTCTTGCTTGTGGAACTCTCTTTCGGATACTTGCTTCACTGCCACCTTTGATCTTCAAAAATTTAAATGCAATATTTTTATCTTCTATTTTCTTTAAATGCAATAAATTTATCTTCTATTTTCTTGATTCTTGTTCATTTATTGTCCTCTCTCCTTAATAAAAGTGTTTTCTTATATTCTTTAACACTCGGTAACCCCTTGTGACACTGGCTTTATTACTTGTAGTGAAATGATAAAAAAATTCAGACGGGAGTGGGTTCAATATCAGCTAATAAAATGGGAATTTCAATTTAATAAAAAGGTACATCAACTGTACGGCGAAGTTAAAATTTTTTTTAGAAAACCGTTCCTGAATCCTTGGAGAGATTTGATATCCATATGTAATTTGGACGCGCTGAAAATGTCGGTGGAGAGCGAGCAGTAATATTGCAAATGATTATGAGAACGGCGTGAAAAGAAATCTAAACGGAACTACAGTGAAGTCGCGTAAGAGTTGATGGTTTTGGCGTTTAGAGTGGCGATGGGCAAGTTGGAGAAGCTGTCGAGTCATGTTTATGAAGGCGATGGATGTGTAGTGCGTGGTCAGGACAAAGCGTACGTTATTTGTCCCCAAGCTGTTGTCACAAAGGTCACGCCTCAGTGGACAGCAATCAGAGGACGTGAGTTAAGTACAGAACAATGCGGGGATGGTAAGTTTCTGGTTCTGTTGAGAACGCGGGCATAACACACGAACGATGATGGCGAGGAAAGGGAACATAGGAAAGGAATCGGGTGAAAGATGGGTAAGATCCGTGAACAAAATTCAATATATATATATATATATATATATATATATATATATGGGAAGATAGATATATATAGTATGTGTGTGTGTGTGTGTGAGAGAGAGAGAGAGAGAGAGAGTGGAGAGAGATAGAAACAGATGAACAAGGAAGAATAGATTCTAACATGAAATAGTAACGACGGTGGAAATAGCTGTTTCAACCACACAGTAACACCCTCATAATATATATATATATATATATATATATATATATATATATATATATATATATATATATATATAGAGAAAGAGAGAGAGAGAGAGAGTACAAAATAATACATGAATACACGAAGGGGAGGAAAGAGAGTATATGAAATGCACTGGGGTGAAAGAAAGGTAAAATCCGTGAACAAAATCCATATACATACACACACACACACATAAATATATATACATATACACACACACACACACACATATATATATATATAGAGAGAGAGAGAAAGAGGGAGAGAGAAGAGGGCGACAGGCTGTTTCCAGCTGCATGCGTCCAGCATGAAACAGCCTGTCGCCTCTGAGTGTTGACTTCAATGTTCACTTTTATATTTGTATTTACATACGCTCTATTTCTGATATTGAGCACTTTATCCCATAAATATAGCACACCTTATATATATATATATATATATATATATATATATATGAAGAAACATAGTCTTGGGATATTTATGGGATAAAGTGCTCAATATCAGAGATAGAGCGTGTGTAAATATAAAAGTGAACATATAAGTCAACACTTAGAGGCGACAGTCTGTTTCATGCTTGATGCAATCGTTAGGCCACGAGTGTTATTATTTTTCTCAGCTATTTAAATATATACGGGTCAGTGGTGCATTGTGGGTAGTCTATTTTGGCGGTTATTATACCGGAAGTCGTTTATTCGTTTATTTATTTGGGTTAAATTAATATATATATAATTCAATAATGACAAAGTATATATATATATATATATATATATATATGTGTGTGTGTGTGTGTGTGTGTGTATTCTGTTGCCAGGCATAGTGTCTTCCAGCAGACACCCACTTGACCCAGGGAAGTACTACCTCATGAAGCACTTGATGTAGGCCACTGTGTTGAGTCTGAGTTCTTGTGGGAAGATGAATGGATGCATAACCTCGCGATCACTAGTGATCACTCCAACCACCTTTGTAATCGCCATTAGAGTCCTCCAATTCTTTCCTAATCCTCTGCCCTATCCTCATATTAACGCACAAACATTCTGAAATGTTCGTATTGGAATGAATGCCAACCAGTACAGCATGCTGTTTCAAAATTTCTGGCTTAATAAATTGTGTCATATTTGCTCTTTTTCTCACCAACTGATCCGACTATATTACAAAATCAAGAACAAACAACGCATGCGCCAAATTAAAAATTAAAAATGGCGACAATTTACTCGCCCTGTATATTTGTGCACTTCGACGTGATGTGATGCTTAGCAAACTCGTCTAGTTAGATCAATTACAACTGATTAGTGAGTTTGATCCTCAATGAGGGCTCCATACTTTCGGCTTTGAGCCATAACAACGCTTAGCATATATATATATATATATATATATATATATATATATATATTACAATGAATCATTCATACAAAAAATAGGTTAGTAAAGTTAATTATATAACATTTTAAACTTGCATTAACCTACGAACCACTCTATGAAGGTTATGATCCTTGTTTTTATTAACTACAATCTGTATAAAGTCTTTTTTTTAATCTGCGAGTAATTTCAACTGTACATACAGCATGGAAATTATTTTGTTTTTAGTCAAATGTTAAAAAAAAAGAGACAGGAATTTTGCCACGAACTGAGAACAAAAAATGATATGGCTTCCCCAAACTTATATAACTACGAAAATGCCCCCTTGGCAAATTGCTGATGTTAAGATATGAACCCGTTCTAAGCACTCGGCCACACGCCCATTTTGATATAGCAAACTCGTACGATATACTATGTATAAAGGAATGTTTTTCTTATAATAAACAGAGGTAACACACAGTTGTCGGCATATATCAATAAGCAGTATTCAACGTTTAATAGTGCATCCATGAGAGACTGTGGTGGGGGGGGGTGCACAATACCACAAGTAGTTACAAAAACATAATATTAATGTAAAAGCCTGAGATATGTACTTAAACAACTTTGTCATATCAAGACGTTAATATGGATGTCATGCATGACGCAAAACTCGCTCAGAAATATCTGAATTATCAGTTGTGTACAACAGCTTTCTCAGATGTGAACGAATGAAGCCTGTAGCTCTTATCAAGGACCACCTTCTTTCGAACTTCGTGGACTGGTGCAAACAATGAAATGTACCAAATAACAGAAACCACGCCACTTGAGGACTTTAAAAAAACCCACCTCCAATAAAATGGATAGCACTTATAGAGAAGAGAAAATAATGACATAATTAATATGTTCGCACTCACGATAACGTTAAACAAATGGTTTGGAAGAAAACCCATATAAATATTAGAAAGAGCGATAATAGTTTTCTTGAGAAACCTATTTTCCTGAAAAAAGAAGAAATAAATAATATAAATTTCAAATTGTAGAAGCACTGGTCACTTGATCAATATGTGCCGAATGTTTACTTATAAGGAAACGGCTAATATTACCATTACCATTATGACTGTCAGGTGTTTGAAATAATTTGAGATAAGATTCTTACAAAAATTAACACCATGTTTATCCCACTACAGTTAACAAATCATTTAAAGATCAATCAAATTTTGCGAATTCCGCCGATGAACACGAAGTTTAAAGTTTCATATTTTCTATGTGATATAAGTTAGGTGACAAGACTCGGTCACTGTAAAATGTTTATTTTCTTCGTCTGAAGCAATTCTTTTATTCTCACTGTAGTTCATTATCTTGTTGATTAATCTAACCTTTGGGGAGTTTGGAAAATATCGAAGATGGAAGAAATGTTCTTCTCCGGTATTTTATTACTATAGTCGTTGTCTTTAGTGGCTAGAGGTGTTTGAGTAGACAGTACTATATTTTTGTTTCATAAACAATGAAATTAATAGCAAGCGGCCAAGATCAAAATGTTCTGCCAAAGAAAAAAAATTTCCCCGACCCCGATAGCAGATTCGAAAAAGTTACGATAGATGTGCACTCCTTAACTAGATAATTGAGCTTCGCCTCCTGTGACTAAATAGGTAACGAAACACTTCGGCTATAGGAGTGATCTCTCTGATGGAAAAATACAGTTTCGCCTCCTGTGACTAAATAGGTAACGAAACACTTCGGCTATAGGAGTGATCTCTCTGATGGAAAAACACAGTTTCGGGAGGCACAATTCTTTCTTTAGTAGGACCTTTCGATCTAGGCCGGTTGATATTAATTTTAATGTTTCAAAGCATTAAAAAAAACAAGAGATATCATTCAAACATGTCTACTGACTAAAAATAATGTTTATAATAATAGAAAATAAAGTCTGATTGGAAAAGTAATTTAAAAATATAGCACAGTCCTAATGTCCAATGCTCGTGGAGGAAAAACAGCCTCAAATCATTTTTCTCACCACCGCGTTTTACTGCCATTGGTATTTTGAGAGTTATATAAAGTCTCCTTCCTGTTTCCATGAATAGATTAGAGTTCAATTACAGTCTTATCAGACAAAAATACTTTATTCCAAAATGAAGTAGACAGATGATAATGAAGGTCAAATTGTAGACGACCCATTTGACGGACCTGTACTTTAGAAGAGGAAACTTTCTAAAAGTCTGAGAATGCAATTCTTACCCGGTAGAGTTTGCGACGAGTTATAATCCTGCTTCCTGCTCTGCAATCTACCCGTACATCCTTCTCATATTGTTATGAATGGCTGGGGTACATTAAACGGCTGGGCCAGAGAGTATTGTAATAGAAATTCTAACAGACTTAGACTATTTCAGCATAGACAAGATTACAGAAATAATAAATGGAATCTACAACAGTGGTGATATCTAAGTAGATATATTTTCATAGCACTGCATGAGAAGCCAGGAGCGAATGAATGTGAACACAATCGGACAATCAGCATAATGAGCCACATAACAAAACTCATTATCCGAATTCCAATGAATAAAGCGACCAGTAGAATTAGATCAGGAACAAGACAAGAACAGTGCGAGGGTCATGTGGTCTAAGAAATTCTCTGACAGCCATGACTGGGTTCTCCTGCTTGTGTAGCATGGTGCAGAGTCCTGTTGTCAGACATAGGGTCTTCCAGCAGCCACCCTCTTGACCCAGGGCACCACTATCTTCTCAAGGCACTTGATGTAGGACTCCGTGTTGAGTCTGAGGCCCTGTGGGAAGATGAATGGGGATATAACGCCACCAACATTAGCGATCACTCTATGATGTTGACTGGATATTTGGTTATCACTCTCGGTACATCTTTGGGAACACAGCAAGCCAACATTTGTTCTGTGCGTTCACCATCTTGTCCTGGCAGAATGTTTTCTCGTCTGAGAAAAACTAAAGCATGTTCGGTTGGAGGGGATGCTTGAGTTTGTTCAAAATATTTGTAGAGTGCTCTTTCCTCTTCTCCTTCATAGCTTGGGATGAAAATTGGCCCTTTCTCATCTTGTATGAGAAATGCCGAATCTCTTCATACACTACCTGCCTGATAAGAAACTCAGACACTCCTGTGTCCCTGGCTATTGACCTGATTGACTTACAGGGTTGGTTGTCAATTATGACCTGGATTTCATCAACAAATTCATGAGTTCCTTTCTTATCAGAATGATCGGAATGAATTTTCCGTGTTGCCGTACCTTTGTAATCACCATTAGACTCATCCAACTCTTTCTGAATCCTTTGCACTGTCCTCAGATTGACACCCAAACACTCTGAAATGTTCGTATTAAAGCTTCCGGCTGACCCTACTATAGTGTGCATGCGCGAAATTACTAATATGAAATGGCGACAATTTACCCATCGCACCCTGTATATATATTTCTTATTGCTATAATTCTTATAATAATTTATTATAATTTACGTTATTTTTGTTGGTATACGTGTTTGAGTTGTTATCCTTTTTTTATGTTCTCAAACAGTAAAATTATTAACAATCGACCCAGATTAAGGAGTTCTACTAAAGAAAAACTGTGCTTCCGACAGGAATCGAACCTGATAGAGTCCTTTTTTACCTTTTTTTGATGCTACCAGTTTAGCCACGGAGACTAACCTGGTAGAGCAAGTTTTGAAATGCCTATTAAGGAAAGTAGGAGGTACAGTGGAGTAATGGATAGCTGCTCGGATTGAAGAATCGGAGAGCCGAGTTCAAAATCCAGTTAGATCCTTTACATTTGTCGGAGTTAGCTCCTCCTTAGCTCCTTAACCCTTCACCAGGGGTCTCTCTTTCCTGACTATAAATAGTCGCTGACCCTTCGCCTCGACCTCTTTTTCCTCAGGCTTTCAGCCTTACCACCTCGCAAATGTGAACGCTCACAGATACAGCGTTTCCCAAATGCTGGGAACACGCAAAAAACAATACACATATGTACGAACACTCACCACAACACAACACAAACACATAATATTCACCACACACACTCTGTCCATGTAACTTATAACCTTTCTTGTTATTAATACATATATTTGTTTACATATATTTATCGGTCTTGTGTTTGTTTTTCTTTGCCTTCTTTGGACTTAATTAAAAAGTCCAACTTTCTCATGTAGTTGGACCGGCTAGCAGGAAATTTCTACCCACATGTTTCTTCTACTTCTACTCAACATCACCACCCCCACTGTCCCCTACACATTCACTTACGTACTAATACCCTTGGGAAAGGTATGAATCCTCTTCTTCTTCCCAACACCAAGCTATGAGTGAATAGCAGGACAGAGCGGGCTCTATAGACTTCTATAGTCTACCACAGAAAGAAATGGTAACCTTCTGCGGGGAAAAAAATCTGCCTCGACAGTCAGGTATCGAATGATACAGATCGCCTAAGCGTGTATCACGCATGGCACATAACTGACTGTTTAAGGAAAGCTCATCTCTAGTTAGTACTCCGACGAAGTACGTGTATCCACGCGCAATAAAGTTTATAATGATATAATGTTACAAAAAAATCCATTAAAATATATATATATATATATATATATATATAATGTGTGTGTATGTGTATGTGTGTGTGGGTGTGGTGTGATGGATGCTGATTAGATCTCGTGAGACAAAAGATTGCTTGTTGCTTGGTCATTTTCATTTTAGAAAGTGGGTCGCAACGAGATCTTTTCAGTAATTCGTCCTTCTTCCGTTCACTCTCTCGCACACACGAACATGCGCATAGATAGATAGATAGATAGATAGATAGATAGATAGATAGATAATCAGCAGACAGACAGACACATAAATATATACGGATAGATAGATGTCCACGTATACGTGTACTCAAACCTACCCTTGAACGAGCGCTAATTCGCATTTGTTTATGTTTTATGTTCGACGCATTCTTTTCGTCTTTGTTCGTGTTTCTAATTCCCGAAGCTCGAAGAATGAACCGACTTGACCTCGCTGTCATTGTTTCTTTTTGTTCGACTTTCACTTCATTTATGAAGGGCTTAGGTTATTCACCAGTCCCAACTGCCCCAGAGACCTTGGTTAACGACACATCCGCCAGCTGTGAAGTGTACCCAACAAGCGACGTTAATTATAAAGGAAAATGAATTATCAGGCTTCTTAATATAATTCTACCCCCAAATCTTTTAGTGGTGTTTGGGTGTCGAGTCAAATCTGTGTTTTTATAAGATTACTCGAAAAAGTCGAAAAGAACTCAGAAATCATTGAAAGTAATGAACAATAATATCTTGTACGTGTTTTTTGTAGATTTTTTGTAGTGTACTTGAATTGTGATTGAGAAATTTATCACATCAACTATTGTCAAAGTTAGATGTTCGAACCCTGGATAGAAAGAAAAATTTTGGATACTGATTTTTTGGGCAAGCAGGTTTTACCCATTTCGATAACTGGCAGAGCAAAATGAGTATGAAACAGAAATCAAAGGAAATAGTTTATAATAATAATAATAACTTTTTTAAGCATTTCACCCAAAGCAAGGCGGGAGTGCCACTAGCACGCAAGGGGTTACAGAGAGTGGGTGCAAGAGTAAAGAGGCATTATAGAGGAAAGGATGAAGAGAAGGGCGGGGAATTGACCAAAGCATCTGGAGATATCGATTGACATTGCATTTGGATGTTTGAAGATTATAGCTATCAGGGAAACAATTAAAAGGAAGGGAGTTCCACTGACGGGAAGTGCGAGGCAGGAAGCTATTGGAGTAGAAGAGACGACTACATTTAACCGTTTTGGCAGTGACATGTTGGGACTGAGATGCCAACCTAGTAGCACGTTTAAATTCATGCAGTTTGGAAACTAGTGAAACTAGCTCGTCGAAGCAGTTACTTTGAAAGGATTTGTAGAAAAAGACAGGCGGGGGCGACGGCACGTCTGTGAGAGAACGACTGTAAACGAGAGGCCAGATCAGAGCCAACAACATTGCATATTCTTTTTTTTATTTTACAAAAAATCGTAAACAACCAAATTTTGAGCCATTTCTATCTTTTCAATGTTCGTTTATATTGAATCAATGTCCCGTTCTTAATTTTTATGTAACAGCTTCATTTTTATTTTCTATTTGTTTTTAAATGTATTATTTTCTTGATCATTAATGTACAAACAATGGTGGAGGAATTATGTTCTGGGTCGCTTTAATGGCTCTGGGCGGCATTATCTGGTTATTGCGAAGCGATGCAACTTTGATAGCACTCAAGTACCAAGAGATGCGACAATTCGGCGTGGTCTCAAAGCTGCCAATAAACAAAGGAGAAAGGAAAAATTTGCTCTCTCTCAAAAAAATGAATAATAATAACAATAATAATAATTCGAGTTATCATTCGGAAAAAAAAAACTAAAAACTTCTGCATATTTCATTGAACACTTTTCATCTTGTCTCCATACGTGAACCTCATAGGAAATGTTTTCGCGAAGGCTACCAAGAGATGTGTTCTATACTCACCATTCTACGCTTAAGGAGATGAAACAGGCTACGATGAGTGCATGGGAGAAAATCCCTCAAATTGTACGCTTTAAGTGTGTCCATGAAAACTTGGTGTCAGGAGCAATTCAATTTTTCTAAAGGCAAAATGTGCAGCAATAAAGTAATAACGTTTTTCGTAATCAACGTTTTGTTAATAAAACTATTGACTTTAGTACAGTTTACATGATTAATGGATATGAAGGTGGCGTAATGGACAGCGGCTCGGATTGAGGTAATCGGAGAGCCGAGTTCGAATTCCAGTCGTAATCCATTACGTTCCGTTCAGTTACGGACTGGGTAAGGATGGCAACTATTCTACCGTAGAAAGAAACCTACCGCGGGAAAAAATATGCCTCGTCTAAACGTGTATCCTACATGGCACGTAACTGACTGGATATGAAGGGGGGTTTGATTTTTTTTTTTTCTTTTTCTCCTAAAATGAAAAATAATGATAAAAATTTACGACAATGCAGAAAATAATAAAAAGAAAATAATTAAAAGAACCATTTTATAAAACCTAAATTTCTTAAGGTATTTTCCAAATGTTTTAATAAACACTTGTACACCTGAATCAAAAGTGTAGATAAATTAGTTGAACATTTACTTTCAAGTTCTTTTAACCGTCTCATTCATTACCAATAACTGAATATTGTCAGCAAGATAGACAAGATTCTATTGGCTACATTCTAGAATTCTCAAAGGGATGATAAAATCCATATTCAGTTCAAATATACGCATATCATATAATTGACATCAGGTGTAAAAAGGATTCAGAGATTGACTGCAACTGTAAAGAATGTATCAATAATTATTATTATTATTATTATTATACTTCCTTAGGTTTCAGGTGTGTACACATTTCGTTCCGGGTCCCGACTAGACACCTAAGTTCAGAAATGGCATTACGACATTTTCTACTGAGCAGTTTTGAACAAAATTCTCGTATATTTTACATAGATAAATCCCTTCGTAAACTGTTGGCTATACTGGTGAAAACAATTTTTTGTATTTCTTTAAGGCATAGGCTACCAGGAATCCCTTCAATAAGTCTATTGGAATCTTTTCCAATCAATCCAAGGGCACCAATTACAACTGGAATTGTCGATGTCCTCATGTGTCACATTTTTGAGATTTCGATTTCAATGTCCTTATATTTTGATAGGTTTTTGAAGATCTTCAAAGATACATTATAATCTGCAGGGACTGCCATGTCAATAAGAAGGCACATTCTGTTTTTGTGGTCTTTGATCATGTTGTCTGTTCGAATAGCTTTGGTTGTTTTGTCTGTGTGTATTGTGAAGTCCAATAAAATTGTCACATGTCTGGGTAACCGGGCCTCGGTGGTGTTCATACCAATTTCTTGCAGTTTCCTTTCCTTAAAAGTTGCAGAATTCCCAGTGCAAATATTGGCCCACTTCGACATTTTTTTATAACAATTCACCCCAACCAAGGCGGGAGTGCCACTAGCACGCAACAGGTCACAGAGGATTGAGACCAAGAGTAAAGAAGCTTATTTGGGGGAAAGGATTCAGAGAATGACGAAGAACAAGCTCAAGGTATCAAATGTCAATTGACATTACACTTGAATATTTGAAGAATATAGTCATCCGGGAAGCAAGTAAAGGGAAGGGAGTTCTACAGACAGGAAGTGCGATAGAAGAAGCTGGTTGAATAGAAGAGACGGTTACATTTCACCATTTTGACAGTGAAAAGGTGGAACCGAGATACCAGCCTGGTAGCTCGCTTAAATTCATGCAGTCCGAGATCCAGCGAAAGTAGTTCATCGGAACAGTTGCCATGAAAATACTTCTAGAAGAGACAGAGGATGCCGAGTTTTATATTCAGTGGGTGTTAGTACCGCGCAACCTGATGCAGAATGGTCAATTGTTTCTGTATATTCATCACAGAATCTGCATTTGGGCTCAACACAATTTTTCAGTATGTGTGCTTGGAAATTTTTAGTTAGCAAGTATTGGTTCTGTGCAGCAAGAATAAAACTTTCGGTCTCAGCTTTTAACCTGGCACTACGTAGTAACTGATGGGTACGAGGTTTGTCTACATCAGCTTGTTTGGTACGGACAGAGTATTGACCGGGAAGCGGTTAATTTTTATCATTATTATTATTATTGTTGTTGTTGTTGTTATTAATATTATTTTAAAAATGTCCTTTTGACCTATTATTTGTTTTATAATTTCATATCGGGTCATAATCAGTGACCAAGGTCAAGCGAATGATGTGATTTTTTGTTGTTTCTACTGAATTTAAAAATGGACGGCTATTAACATGGAAAACCATAAATAGACAAAGTTCTTCGCAGGGTAAGGGCTGTGCTTGTGAGAACTATTTTTGGGATTTCTTGAAGGAATGGTGAAACGGATTTTGCTGAGTTATTCTTGAGTTCCTTCCGTTATCAGACTCAAATCTCCAAACACTACAGGATTTACGTGCTCCAATTATATATATATATATATATATATATATATATATATATATATATATATAATGAAAAAAAAACTAAAAAATTTAAATTGCAAAAGACCAAGTGGTCAATACCAAAAGACAGAGCTTACGTATACAAACAAATAATGAAATGCTAGCATTTCAATATACCAATTCTACCGTTTTGAGTTCCATGCAATTCTCAGGTGAATATATATATATATATATATATATATATATATATATATATATATATATATATATATGTGTGTGTGTGTGTGTGTGTGTGTGTGTGTGTGTGTGTCTGTGGCTGTATATATGTTGAGGGGTTCACCCTTTTTTACACAAATGGACTCACCCAGTATATACATATACATACACTACGGTTACGTGAAGACCCGACAGAGCAAGACCGAAGAGTCGAGTCCAGAGTGACAGACTAAAAGGTTGTAGGTAACTGGAAGAGTGAGGTTGAGGTAACACCGTTGTAGGAGTCACAATGAGCGAGCACTTAGACTCAGTAAGAATTCATACAGCGATACTTCAATACCAAAGACTGTATATATATATTGCTACTAACCTGTATTCTTGGAACTACTAACCTGCTTTACCAGTTTGTATTATTACGTTAATACATTATTTTTATATATTCATTCCTGGCGATGGTTATTTATTGGTACCGGATTTCAACCCGGAATATATATATATATATATATATATATATGTGTGTGTGTGTGTGTGTGTGTGTGTGGCACCATGCATCCAGGCAGAGAAAGAAAGGCAAAAAGGGAAAAGGAAAGAAAAGGAGAAAGGAAGGGAAAAAGTAATGCGAGACGGATCATAGGCGAACACACACACATTAAGAGGCAATTAAAAAAAAGTTATTTTGGATAAGTGGCACATGGCGAAAAGAGTGTCATTACAATGACGATGAGATTGAGTGGGTAGGGAAGTGTTATCTAAACTATTGGTAGGAGAAGGCATCTTACTATCAAAACACAGGCCACCGGCCAAGGGAAAAATTCCAGCGAAAATGTTATTTCGATAAGTGACGACAAGACACAGGCGACAAAAAAAAAAGACTTTTGGACAGATATGAAAATTAAAGGCCACCTGCGAGCAATCATTTACCGATTTCCCTACTTTGCCTGCGCGAATGGAATTGTGTTATCAAGAAATGTTCGCCAAAGAAAGTCCACTTGAAAACGTTAGATTTTGATAATTGACAAAACACAGGTGTAGCTTGGAGCCTTAGCTGGATATGGAAAATTAAAATCCCACATAAGCCGTCTCGCTAATTAAGCTCTTTTCGACAAAACAAACTTTTGCCCTGCGATAATAAAATTTTGTTATCAGACACATGAACCGAAGGAAAATCAATGGAATAAGAAATGTTTTTATTTCTGCCTTGGAGACGTCAGGCTGACTGAAAACTTGGAGAAAATTCTTTTCTGAGACCATGTCGGAAAACCAGCCGTCTGATGAATTGGCGATAAACTGCTTGACAAACGCCACATGTTGAACAAAGAGTTGTCATATTATCCGTTCACGATAACGGCGATTTAATTAATTTTTTTTAGTTAAGTAAGGTATTTTTTTTCCGAAACAAAGCCGCGGGTTGTTCACGCCCGACTAAGACGTCATTGGTCAAGTGGTGATCACATGACGCACGAAGGAGGAGGAAGGATACCCGACCAAGACCTCATTTGCCGAGAGTGATCACGTGACGCACGAAGCAGACTGTCGACGCCCCCATCCAGAGTATAAGTATGAGAAGCCGCTACGAAGAAGTGGGGAGGACAGTTCACGCCCCTCAGAAGCATGGTGAGAAAGTGGGAGTGAAAAAAAAAAGTTACCAGAAATGGAAAAGAGTGGAAAATCCCTAACCAGAAATAAAAGAGGTGGATATGTATTTAGAATTATCGAGGAACTCTCCGACGCCAACAGACCCAACCCGGTTTTTGACGGCGTCAATAAAAACGAGGCCCCAACAGGCAGAAATCAGATCGCGCCCTGGCGGTAGAGATGAGTGTCCAGTTCGTTCGGCCCTGGCGGCAGAGATGAGTATCCAAAGTTCGAGCTCCAGTTTCCAGAGTTGAAGCCGCCTCAAGATAGCTGACCAAGATTCACGCAAAATTTTGGACTCCTCTTCAACCAAGAACAATTATTTTGAAGAGCGACTTAGAACCAGACCACAGAAATAAGCTTTTCGACTTTCGTCCAAAGACACACCGAAACACAAATTTCTTAGAGAGCAGACAACTTGAAGCGTTAAAACTGGCCTAGCGAAAGCGACGTGTCACAATCCACAGAACGGGTCGGGAGATAGATGCAATCCTATGTATCGAACAACTAGACATAAAGTTTGTTACCTTTTTCTTTGATACTTTGAACTTTTTGAGTTTTCATTTTATTTTCTTTTATGCATATTTGTGTGTTATCACCCCCGTTGAACTCAATTTGCATTACGGCCCCAACCCCTGTTTGATCTCGTCTGTCTAAGATCAATTCACAACGTGGGTAGGCAGACTGGAGATCAGTGCAGTTACCTTGGTAACCAGGCATTGGAAGCGAGTTGGGAACGGCGAGGCTGATATCAAATCTAACCAGATTCCCACCCGAATCACCAAAAGGTTAGAACGTCACATCTGGGTGTCGCGACCGATACCAAGCCAGTTGGTCGTCACAGTACGAGACAACACGACTGACGCGACAGGCGAACGTCACGTTTGGAGCAGCGACACCCGGACGGAGCAGCGAGGAGCGAACAGCTGGCGCCGCGGCGAAGACGTCACAATTGGTGCTGTTTAGAGACGTCACAACTGGTGTCGTGACCGGGATAGGACCCTGGAACGGCCACGTCACAACTAGCGCCGTGGTAGATCAGAATAGAACGTCACAGTTGGCGCTGCGACCGGGGGACGACGTCACATCTGGTGCCGTGACCATAGGATCGAAACCTGGAGCAGCCACGTCACACACACACACACACACACACACACACACACACATATATATATATATATATATATATATAGATAGATAGATAGATAATAATAAGTTGTATGGATATGAGTTTGTGATCCTGGGTTTCATGCTTTTGCGATCATCACTACCGTATATATATATATATATATATATATATATATATATATATATATATATATATATATATATATACCGCGTTTAATACTGTTTCAATGATTATTTCACTCATCATTGCCGTGATTGGAAAACATGAAATTTATCATTAATTCATACGGGAATTTTTATTAAATGTTCACAGTTTATCCTCGACCTCCCCACCGTCCATATAACCTTTTTTTATCTGCCTTGAATCAATGATGACGATTTGTCGCCTGGGGTGGCGGGTGTTAAAGTCTTGAAATACGAATTTGTTTGGCACTCGAAACCTCCTGAAAAATTGTCCTAAACTTATATGTCATTTCAATGTTGAAGTCATACTTTCTGCAAATATATCAATGCTAGAAATTGCAGCGAAAGTCTCACGCAAGATTGATTTTGGCCAAGGAATTCTGAAGATATTTTCCCTTAAAAATGGAATTACTATTTCGCTTTACACTTCTTTGCTATACAGTTCGGATATTGGGTGAAAACTATAATTACTTTATTCTTCTGTCGTCATTTATAAAGCTTATTCAATATCGCCCGGTTCGCACTCATCCCCTGTCTTTTGAACAGGAGTAGAGATTTATCCCTTGTTTTCTAGGACTGGGTTTGCGGGTTCTTCTAAAGTCTTCTCAGTCTATTTCGCTCCCAGTATCCCCTTGCATCTTAGTGGCTTTATCACCTTGCTTGGAAAGAATTGATTAAAAAACTGGCACATGGCTACAATTATGAAGCACAAGGTATGGAACGAACTCAGTTCTGTAGTAATAGACTGTGAAACGGGTTTGCTCATCTCTTAGCTCTACACTAGTATTTACTTGTGCTCCCACAGTGACAAGATATTACACAAAGCCGTTTTCATATGGAGCACCCGAGCACGTACACCCGAGACAAAAATTGCACAGCCACCACAAGTGTCGGTTGCGCTGGTATCGCTATTGCTACCGATACCCTTTTTAATGCAATGAGGGTGTTCTGCTTCTGGTACCTGTTCCTCGGGACCGGTCACCTCAATATATTCTTAGTTGCGCTCTTTCCTTGGGCAGAGACAAAACTGAGTTGAACTCTACCCGAAGACACAACTGAGAGATGATAACAGCGCGCCAGACAGCGGACTTCCAGACATTTAGGTCTACATAATGGCGATGATCACTTTTTTCAATACTCGTGTGAAAGTTGATATGGGTCTCGTAAAAACGATTTAAAGCAATTTTTACTAAATTTCTGACCTTAGCTCTGGAATACATTTAACCTTTCAATTTCTATAATCACAAAATGACAATAGATTATCAGAAACTGTAGAATTGTTTGTTGATTCCTTCTTGTGACCAACGACCACTAATTATGATTAAATAATGTATAGATAGCATTTCTGTGTTGAAATCCCGTCATAACATAACCTCAGAGCATGATATTTATTCAAACTGTTGTCATCAAATATCGATTGGCTACGGAAAGCAAATGTATAAATAAGCGCTGCATACAAAAATACAGTGTAAAAAGAGTGACAGTGTACACCCGATACTACCCAGAAAGAATATTTATGACAGAAACAGCAAAGCCGACGAAACAATCCCAGACAAGGAATTACAGAAATATCCAAAAAGCAAACCAGAAGCTAAAAATGGAAAGAGTTAAAACTTCATGGAGAATTAAGAAAACAAATGCAGAAAGTAACAGACGACAATTTCAGGGAACGACAGAAAAGAGAAGTAGAAGCACTATAAATAGCAGCCCAGAAGAAACATATTAGGACCAATTACGTCAAGTTAAAAATTGACAAGAAGCAAGAAAAATAACAAATGTCGTCTGCGTGGAGAATGAGACAGTTAATGAAATAATGAATGAATGTAGCAATCTCACCCAGAAGGAGATGAATGGGCGTAGGTATCAATTCATTGTGGATTATTTAAATGAGTTGAGTTTGGTCATAAAAAAAAAAAAAAACGAAATGAGCTGAAACCAGAAACTAGTTTGGAAGATTAGAAAATCGAAACACCTTGACATTTAAGCATTCGAAAAAAAAATACCATCGAGGCCTGAAATCGCAATGAAAAAATAACATTTACTTTATCAAATGTTTCAAGTGGCTGTCCTTATGGATCACAAGGAGAGACTGGTTAAGAATGAAAAAAAAAACAACAACAACAAAGAAATGCTTTGAAACGATAGAATGGGGTAGTGCCAGTAATCGTAGACAGACTCTGTCCTATCCCAAAACATTTGCAAAATGGGGTGGATATTAAAGTTAAAACTGAAACTGTGCAATCCATGTGATCGCAAAATTATGTCATTTTGAAAGCGTTGGAGATTTGATGAAATTTTTTGTCACTTGATCTTTCGCAATGATTACAGCACATCACTAGAAAATATACAAATAATAAAAGTGAATAGTCTATTGACACACATGTTCGTCCGACAATTAAAAAAAAAATGTATGAAATATAAAAAGAATGTATAAACATAAAAATTTCTTAAAATAACTGTCGGTCCATTTCATAATGTGTGACGTCATTTGTTTACATTTGGATACGCTTTGAGCAGATATGAATGAACGTGAGAGATTCATGGAAGATTGTAGTTTAAAGGCAGTAAAATCGGCCTTGCTAATCGTGGCTCAATCGGTTAAGGCACGTCAAGCTATATGACGGTTCCGTATAGGATACAGGTTCGATTCCTGTCGGAGGACGAATATTTTCTATGAAAATTTCTCGGGCAATCAGGCCGATAAATCTTATTAATACTGTTTATTATAAACAGAGCATTTACTTAAATATTTGTATATATAAAAAGAATGTATAAACATGAAAATGTCTTGAAATAAGATAATTTTAGAGTCTTGTCTTCTCCCTTCTGCTGAAAGGGTGCAAATCGACCCCACCAAGCTCATTTTTATGCAGGATAATGCTCACTGTCACAAATCAAAATTGAGGAAGGAATACTTTGATGAGAAGCAGGTGAGTGTTATGACATGGGCGCCCCAATCTTCTGACCTCAACCCCATAGAAAACTTATGGAGCATGTTGCTCAACTGATTTCTCGGGAGCCTTTACTTTATGATGCTCTATTCTCTTATACTGCTCGCTCCTGAGGATCTTTTAAATAGGTCTTAAGAAACCAGTTCTACGAAAAGAAAAACATCCCCAGAACATTATACTGAACGGATGCTTGACAGTACTTACTGCTAAATTCAAAGAACTTTCGAAGCTTCTTCGGATTTTAGATCGCTTATCCTTCGAATTTAGCTCAACTTTCGTTTCATCGGAGAAGAGAACATTTAGTAAAAAAAAAAATCAGGTGAGTCACTTTTATCGAACAGCACTATATATATATATATATATATATATATATATATATATATATATATACACTACTGTTCAAAAGCTTGAGGTGACTCCTGGTAATTTTAAATTGGCCCCTAAAGTATTTGTTTTGTAATTTAAATATTGTATCTCTCTCTCTCTCTCTCTCTCTCTATATATATATATATATATATATATATATATATATATATATATATATATATATATATATATATATATATGTATATATTGCAGGCAGCCCATTCCAATGAACCTTGCATAAGCCTGGCCTCTATGAAAGAATTCTAAGGAAGGATCCAATACTCCAACTCAGTCGCGAAAAATTTCGTCCTGATTTTGATAAGCATTATCTTTTGGCCATCAATTTTGTTCCAATGAGACAAGAACTGAGCTTCTTGGAAACAGAGAATCGAACTCTTGTAGAAAGCATTCAGAAATGTGTTTATGTACAGAACACTTGTATGTAATCTGCAATAAAAATCGATTAATTTTATTGAGTAAAACCTTGAAAAGAATGGTTAACATGTTCAGCATTGTCGAAATAATTGAATCATTTCCTATACTCACTGCTGTTAATATTATATTTGTCTATAACTCCGAGAAGAATCTTTAACGTATTCATTCTGTACCCAAGTTTATTAAAATAATATTGGATTTATGAATGTTATACAGTAATCTACCGCTATAGCGCTGGCCTTGGGGTCCAAGATGGCCGAGCGCGCTGCAAGTAAATCGCGGTAGCTGATGGTGGTGGTGGTGGGGGGGATTGCAATAATAAGAGGTTGAACACCAACCTGATTTTTGAACCCTATTTGCCCTATTTCGTGACATATGCCGTAGATAATGACTCAAAAAGAACCTTAATAAATTATACTAATTTAAGCCAAAGATTCCCTAAGAAATTTCGGGTAATTTGGTTTTTACATGCTTAATTCGAAAATAACATTTTTTTTTTATAAAATCTGCCGTTTTGGAGTTATCGACAATAAAAGTTCGGACTCATTCGTGTCTCTGTCGGCTACGACACGGCAGCCATTATTGGCGTTGTTTGCATCATCGCGTGCGCAATAATTGAGACAAGTAAATGTCTATTCCGACCCCTAATTACTACGCGCTATTTATATTTGTTTATTTATAAGAGATTCTTGATGTCTACTGTTGGACAGTCAAATTGAACATGATCAACCAGAGAAAAGGACTCCTATTTATACCCCATCCGTGGTATCTGGTTGCAGTGATTGAATTTCTGTTAATTAGTCCGATACTATAGGAACTCTTTGATCGCGCGCGAAATAGAAATATAAAGTAATCATGTGTAATTATTACCAATATAATTGGATTAGGTGTGAAACGGCCGAGGTGTTAAAATTTCGCAAAATTTGGGCTGTTTGATCATCAAAATCAGGGTAAAACGTGTGAAAAAGGGGCGTAATTATTAAAACAAATTAGGACCCATCTGATGATCTCTGTTCTGTCTATCGTGAAGATGGCCCAGAAATTGGTAAAATAGGGTGGAATTTCTAAAAAGTGAGCGGTATTGAGGGTACGGAAGCACCACCATCTTGGGGTCCACCACCTACCCGCGGTACACCGGGTAGGGTGATAAATTGGTTGGCTTAATAGCTGCGGACTACTGTATTTTATTGTTAGTAAATATCTCCAATGAGACGGTGTGTTAAAATAACTAATTATTAAATTTGCCGTACGCAGAATGATTTCTGATATATTTTTGTGCTTAGCTCAACTGCTATAAAACAATATGTGCCACTGTTTATAGTTGTCTATGGAGAAACTAATTCCTTAGAA
>CAHIKZ030003625.1:900000-942500 GCA_903632075.3 Acanthosepion pharaonis | reverse complement strand
TCTTTCTTTCTTTCTTTCTTTTGATACCATGCTATTTTCTTTCTTTCTTTCTTTCTTTCTTTCTTTCTTTCTTTCTTTCTTTCTTTCTTTTGATACCATGCTATTTTCTTATTTAAATTCTTTCTTTCTTTCTTTCTTTCTTTCTTTCTTTCTTTCTTTCTTTCTTTCTTTCTTTCTTTCTTTTTCAGATAATAACTATATATATTTCGATCCCTTCCTTCTGTTTATCTTTCATATTTTTTTCTTCTCTTCGTTTCCATTTCCTTCTGTCACTTTTTCCCTCCCTTTTCCTTTCCGCCCGGTTGCCAGTTTTTACCTGTCTATTGTTGTCTCGCTGCTCTCAACAGATGGTTGTGAGAGATAAGAAACTGCCGCGACACCTAGCGGCCAACTAAATGCTGCGCGGGGCGTCAGTAATCTATCCCCTTATGCGGCGGGGGCGGTGCGGGTTGACGATGGGAAAAAAGGGTTGAAGTAAGCGGGAGTAAATTGCCTCGGGTGGTTATAGCATTACTAAGTTCATGACGGCGGCAAAGACGTTGACTGGGGTAGAAGTTACGGGGTGCTGTGTGTTGGGGGAAACTTGTCTGATAATATCTAATTGGATAATTTGTTCGCGGTCCTGACAGTTCGGGAGTCTGGTAGCTCGGCACGTGTCAAATGGATTCGCGTGTCGCTTGGCACGGAGGAGAAGAATAAGTTGGTTGAGAAGGAGAAAAAAGCCGAGACGCCTATTAGATCTACCGCCAAACACCTACATATTTATATACACACACAAAACATATAGGTGTATACGCTGATATGTATAGATAATTATATTTGTTATAATATATATATATATATATATATATATATATATATATATATATATATATATATACGGAAAGTATCCAGCTATTAAATATTAATGAAAACAGATTGACGAGGGTAAGGTGCCTTAGTCCACTTCAGAATACTCCCCTTGGGATCTCTCACATTTCCACTTTTCAGAAACAGTTTGTGAAATCCTATTTCGGGATTGCCATCAGTTGTACCGTCATGTTCTCGCTAATCTCGTCCAACAGCGATTTTTTTGGGGGGGAAAAACTGGAATTTGCATAAAGGAAAATCCGGGCATCAATGAGACTGAAAGACCTGGATGATGCGAAGTTTTGCCCACCTTCCTTATAAAAGAAAAGACTGAATGTCGAATGTAGAAGCTACCTTTTGAGCATTTAGAATGCGCCGCTAACACAGTGCAAAAGATCACTCAGAGGTGTCTCATCGATGAATGAGTAACACCACAGGAGAGTTTCTGCTCAAACATGTACAGTAAGACCTTCTCTGATTGGTTGGTAAGTTACATTGTCTACGCTGCTGATTGAGATATTGAACAATGCATACTTTTTGAATAGACCAATAGATTAAGGAGTGCTAAAAATATTTTTGCTTTATAAAATCAGTATTGACCATTGAAATAGTGAGTCGGGGTGTGAAAAAGTTAAAAGTAACTCCTTACATACTATATAATAAATATGTAATACATTATCTGCGTACATATATATATATATATATATATATATAGATATATAGATATATAGATAGATAGATAGATAGATAGATAGATAGATAGATATGTATCCTACACGGAACCGTCATATAGCCTGATGTGCGATACCATTTACCTACAGAAGAAGCTTCAGGTTAGCAAAGTCAAATTACTATTTACTATTTTTAAACTACAAATTTCCCATGATTTATTAGTCCATTTTATATATATATATATATATATATATATATATATATATATATATATATATATATATATATATATATATATATATATATATTATTTTTAATTAACCTAGCGCGTTCATCGCTACGAACAACATTTATAACTGTCAAATACATTAATTCTTTTTGTCGTAGCAACTCACTCCAGATGAACTTGGATGAGATTGAAAGTACTTGGGAAAATAAAAACTATATTAATAATTCCAGCGTGAATTTGAGAGGAATAAAATATAAATAAATAGACACAATATATATATATATATATATATATATATATATATATATATATATATAGATAGATAGATAGATAGAGAGAGAGAGAGAGAGAGAGAGAGAGAGAGAGAGAGAGAGAGACATACAGGATGTCCCAGAAGTCACCTCGGGATTTAAAACTCGAGATAATTTTAACATTTTTATTATTCAAAAATAGTTTTATACAGAATGAAAATACAAACACTGGAAATATATTCCAATTTAATCAGGAAAAATGATACGAAGTCAATAACTTCCACTTTCTACGTTAAACGCAGATGCGTTTCTTTGATTTTTTTTTTCTTTGTTTTTTATATCCCGTGAGCCGTAGGGTCGTAGAAGCACTATGTGTACTGCAGCCACAGTTGAAGTGGTGTTCCATGGGCATGATAACTTGACGGAGCCCAACCCACTCCAAGTCGGTTCTGAATTCAAAGTTTTTCCTTCTCCTGATTGCCACCCAAGGCTATAGAATCCAGTCTGCCCTGCTATTCATCCATAGCTGGGGGAGAAGAAGAGGATTCATACCTTTCTCAAGGGTATTAGCACGAAAGTAAATGTAATGGATCGGTTCTTTCGATACTTTCCTCCATAACACAGGTTTTGTGCAGATGTTATCTTGTGTTAATGAATTGCGTGCGGTTTATTCATGCATATACCCTCCTTAAGGTATCCCCAAAGAAAATAATCGTAGGACATCGATCAGGAGACCGCGGCGGCCATAAAATTTCATAATTTTACAAAACTATCACGTAAACAAAAGTTTGACTTTTTCCAAAATAAAATTCCTAGATTTAGTCTTTTATTCAGTTGTAAAGTTTTCATGGATAAATTTATTGTATTAATCTATAAGAAAAAAGAAAGAAAATTATTACATTTTTAAATACCTAGGTGACCTTTGGGACACCCTTTATATATATATATATATATAAAATCAAGGGGATTAACTTCTGTTTATACGTTATTTTTATAGATATAAATATTTAAGTAAATACTTTGTTCATAATAAACAGTATTAATTACATTTACCGGCCTGCATGTCCGAGACATTTCATAGAAAATATGTGTCCTCCGACAGGAATCGAAACTGTATCCGACAAATAACCGTCATATAATCTGACGTGCGATACCATTTAGCTACAGAGGAAGCGTCTTGTTCGCACAGTCAAATTACTATGACTCAGAATTCCACAGCTTTGCTAATCATCAGATACAAAAAGGTACGAACTGTTCAATACCGTTGTTTTTTATCTTAAAGTTCTGGGTCTCATGCTACATGAAATTACATTCATCCATAGTATTTTAGAATTGCCTGAGGAATTAGTTACGTGTGTGTTTACCTTAAAAATTCGCTAAGAAAGAAAGAAAGAGGATAAAAAATGACAAAATAAAAATAAAACATTATTGTCAAATAATTTTTATTATAAATGTCAAAGAAAATTATCGTTTTTTACGTTTTTTAGATTTCTGTAAATTCTTATTCCAAAATCCAGTATTTAAGTGTAAAAGCAGGGCCTTAAAATTGCACGGGAAAATTTGAGCGGTTTTCTGCTGTGAAGAAACATCGATTTGGAAATTCTTGCAAAAACCTTCAAAAACTTTCAAAACTTATTTAAAAATGAATGAAATATTTTTAAATATTTCTTTTCTTTAGAAAATCTCTACAAAATATTTTATTCTTTTCAATCTGGGATATCCCACACATTTAATTTTAATGAAATTTCGAGAAATTCTTTTTTGTAACGCATAACGTTTATATTAGTTATAAAGACAAATCCTCGGAGAATTTAAATCATCAAAATCTTTTGGTCAAACAAAAACCCCAATTGCAGAAAAATCTCTCCATAATCGTAAAATATGAATTGCAATAAAACTAAGACATAATTTCATAATTAGAAAAGCATTTAATTGTTTTTATGAATAAAATATATGTACACTATTATCGTAAGAGATTTCTTTTTCGATTTTTTACAAGAATTATTTTCAATTTTTAAAAATTTTAATTAATAATTTATAAACTTTTAAATCTTTTAAAATTCTGTATTAATATTTGCATGAATTTCCAAATCAATGTGTTATTAAATTAAAATAGGTATTTATTTATTATAAATGGAAAAACTCACTACAATTCAACTTCTGTATTTGAAAAAATAATTTTGAAATATTTCTTGTGTATATAAACGAATCCATTTTTATAAATGAAATTCTGACGTCCATAAACGACGTTATTTTATAAATAAGAGGGGTACCTGTAGTAAATAAAAAATCCTTGGTATTTTTTTTTGCATTTTCTCAACAAGCGTCTTCCTAAATAAGGCAAAAAAAATTTAATGATATATTTTATTGCTTCAAATATTTTCTTAAATTGTTATGATTACTGGATAGTTAAAAACACAAAAATACAACTATATAAAAAAGGCTTTCACGCAGTGAATTCTTTCAGTTCTAATTCTGTCCCCACTTGCTTAAATTTCCTAAACATTTGGTTGTCAATAAATCACTCAACACGTTAGAAAAACAACTTCGTGTTTTACAAAAATGCTTTTCTGCTATAATTTAAACTAAAAGTAACCAATATTTATTTGAATTCAGACTGATTAAACTAAAAATTCGTGAATTTTCCTAAAAGAGAGTTTAATAAAATGATATTTGAAAGATCTGTCAATATGGATGAATTTATAGATTTTAGTGACAAGGAGAAAAAAATTATGCTACCAGTTTCTTCTTTCGCACTTCTCGCTTGTGGAACTCACTTCCGGCTCCGTACTTACCTGTCGCCTTTGATTCTTCTAAATGCAATGTCAATCATCATCTACTGTCTTCTTAATTCTTATTCTTTTATTGTCCTCTTTCCTAATAGTAGTTTTTCTCATATTCTCTAACACTCAGTAATCTATTGCATGTTAGTGGCTTTATTGCTTTGCTTGGGGTGAAATGATTGGTCAATTGCTCCTGCTATATATTTAGAGATTCTGTATAAAATACCAAAGAACAATCTACAATGTTATTGGTTCTGTTCTGACATCACGGATTCAGTTACATTTCCACTGCCATAACGTTGCGTCTCTGTGCCTTTTCTATAAAAACTTTCATGGTAATTGTTCTGATGAATTTTCCTCTATGGTACCTAGATTTATAAATTTAAGCAGCAAGGTCTCATTATATTTCACAGTTGAAATGGCTAGATGTAACCGTAAGTTCTATGCTAACAGTTTCTTCTCTCGCACTTTTTACTCTTGGAAAGCTCTTCCAGTTTCTCGATTCCCCGTCAACTTTGATCTTCAAAAATTTAAATGCAATGTCAATCATTATCTTCTGTCTTCTTAATTCTTGTTCTTTTATTAATCTCTTTCCTTAATAGTATTTTTCTCATACTCTCTAACACTCAGTAATCCCTTGCATCTTAGTGGCTTTACTGCCCTACTTGCAATGAAGTAATAATTATATATATATATATATATATATATATATATATATATATATATATAAGTTACTGATCTTTGAAATGATATATTCTCTAATCATTGATAATATAAATTGTGACATGTGTTAGTTTCACAAGCCATGGATAGTGACTTCAACTTGCACCGAGTTCTCCATAAATGTAAATTTAACCCTAACTTGATTTATACTAATCAATATCTATTTGTTTTATTTATAGTATAAAAATAGTATAAAACATGACAAAAGTAACATTTTTTGAAGCTGCAATTTGGAATTTTCAAATTTTTCTCACTCAAACAAATTACTGAATATTTTTCCAATTAGAAAGAAATTGTTAACATGATATATTAATTTTCATATTTCAAAATGTATCTGTTTTACAGTTGAACTAGCTAGATGTAACCGTAAGTTTTATGCTAACAGTTTCTTCTCTCGTACTTCTTGCTTGTGGAACTCTCTTCTGGCTCCATGCTTTACTGTCACCTTTGATGTTCCAAAATTTAAATGAAATGTCATAATTTATCTTCTGTCTTAAATTCTGTTCTTTTCTTGTTCTCTCTCCATAAGAATGTTTTCTTTTTCAAATATTCTCTCACACTCAGTAACCTCATTGCGTTTTAGTGGCTTTATTGCCTTGCTTGTAGGGAGGGTGGGTGAAATGATTTAAACTAAAATTTTATCTTCAAGAAAGATTGATCTACATATTTGATGTTAGTATAATTTGGCGTTCGCTAGCGGAAACATAATTCCTATAAATATATAATTAAAGTTTTGGGTCATAAATAAACTCTCCTTGCGGACCTTCTTGTTTCAATTCAGCAACTCACTCTAGATATAACCCCAACTTAGGATCATAAGATTAATATCAGGGTTGATTCCAGCAGGCCTCTCCCCCCTTTTAGAGAGATACCTCAAGCCCTCCCCTTACCACCAACACGGGCTTTTTATTTGGCTGAGGCATAAACTAAATTCTAAATCCCTGAGTAATATATATATATATATATATATATATATATATATATATATAATTATTTTATAATCTGCTTTAATGATAATAGGGGTGTTTGTTATATGTCAAGTTTTTGGCGTCGTGTAAAGTTGTTTTTTTTTTGTGTCTGGCTACAATAGCTAATTTTATCAGGCTCCGTTGCTTTTTTATTACTGTCTACTAAAACTCTAGCTGATTGATGTTGTAGTTACGGTCCTTTTTGGCGTTTATTTATTTATTTATTTTGTTGATGATTTCTTAAAGGGACGTTAAGATTATGATTTGTTTGTATTTTTAAACCTATTTTTTAATTGAATTTGATAATTGATTTTATAAGATATTTGATGTAATTTTTATATGATATTGTGGAAATTATTATTACTTTTTATCCATTTATAAAATGCTAATTATTTAAGGCGTATTTTTGGTGGTGTCTGCAAAGAAACCGTTATTTAATTTCTTTGATTTAATAAATTTTCGTTTTTTAGAAACTTGATAATGTGTAATTTTTCCTGTAGGCATAAAGGGCATGTGTCATCCCAGGTTCTACAAGTTCTTGTTCTATTTATTATTTTCCATTTTACTGTTGGTGTTTTATTTGTTTCTTTTAAATGCAAAAAATATTTAGATAGGGATGTCTGATTTCTGTTTCTAATGTTTTTGAAGGAGCTTTGGTGTTGTCTCCACCTTGTTTTAAATTCATTTTTGTGGATGCTATATATATCTTTTCAATATTCGGATCCTCAATGAGATGTGCAATGTTATATCACAGATTCTATGCGGCATTTATTATTTAGAGGGCAATTTTCAGGTTTTCTACAATTACATATTTTTTATTATTTTTGTCTAATTTTAATTAAGATCTTTATTTAATTTTATTATTATGTTATTTTATAATCCTTTCTAGATTTTCAGTACAACTATAACTTAATTTTAGTGTGTTTTTATTAAAGAATTTGCTAAGTTTGCTGTTAGTAGGAAAATGTTTTTCGATTAAAGCTAGGAATTTTTGTCCTAGCTTATTACTGACCATTCGCTGATCGAGGCGGGGTGTACCAAATGATTTTCTTTTTCTGTTTTTCCTCTGGTTTGTACTATTATTTTTTATATAACTGATGTTGGGTGTTTCTAGCCACTATATGTTAGAGCTTGGTTGTAAAAATTACTATGTTTATAGAATATTTCTACATTTGCGGAATTCATACTAATTCTTTTCTCTCTTGATGGGCGTATGTGCTTAATTATGGATGGAGGATGGTTTGGCCTGGGGTGTACATAAAAGGGATTAGTTTTCTGTAAGGTAGGTATATGTTATTTATTAAGTCTAATGTTATGTCGAGGAAGTTTACCCTTTTCAATTTTGTGTCGACTGTATATTTTTAATTTAGGTTTCTGAATTCGTTATATATCTAATTTTATCTATTTTAACTCCTCACTACCATGAGGCCATCATCTCTGTATAGCCCGATGTCTTTACTGTCTAATTCATGGTGCGCAGTTAGGTTGTATAATATAATTAGACCGAAAACCTCAGAACACACACAGAGTCTAATGACCCCATTGTGATGTCAAAATGGTCTTCAGAGTTTTTAATCTATTGGTCCCCATTATGATTTTTATTTTAGATGGATAATTATGTTTTTTCATCTTCTGTTAGGTCTGAATATATAGTAGCAAACTCTAGGGCAGTTGTGAATATATCTTGGTAGTAATTCTCAATATCAGACTGCATTAGGATGCAAATTGGCTTGTAGTTGATACTGGTAAACCATTTGGTGACCTCTTTGGTATTAATCCAGAGTGTTAATCCTAGGTAATACGTAATTTGCTTGGTAATCCTTTCTATACTTTCTTGGTCCTTATTAGTGGTGTAGCATTTCTTTTCTGTAAGTTTGCATCACTTATTTTTAATCTATCGTGATGTTTTTAGTAGTTTCGTTTATTTTCTCTACCATATTTACATTGTTATTATTGGCTTTTTTTAATAAAAATTACACAATACCAGATAAAATCTATTAAGAAATTCAATTAAAACAATGGGTTTAAAACAACAACCGAATCATAATTTTAACGCCCCTTTAAGAAACAATCAACAACAGCAATAACAACAACAAAACAAATAAATAAACACCAAAAAGGACAATAACTACAACATCAGTCAGAGTTTTAGCAGATAGTAATAAAAAACAACGGAGCCTAATAAAATTAGCCATTGTAGCCAGACAAAAAAAAACTTACACGACGCCAAAGACTCGACATAAAACAAACACCCCTACTATCATCAAAGCTGAGAGCCCTTGATAATGAAAAACTAACCCCAGATTACACCTCCATTCCAAAACTATAAATAAGTAAAATATTTCGTTGCTTAGTTATTCCAAACATCGCTTGAAGAGGAAACAAGCATCCAACAGTTAAGGCTTAATATTGAAATTAAATTTGAATATGGGTGACTAGTTTCGAAACAGAAATTACTGTGTCGCAATGGAATCATATTTACTTTATTTGGCTCTACTTGTGTATCGAACACTGTTTTTAAAAACAAAAAAGAATACTCAAGAACTTTCCTATTATATCAACGCACGCACACACACACACACACACACACACACACACACACATATATATATATATATATATATATATATATATATATATATATATATATATTGTATAAGAATGACAATTGGAAAAAAACTTAGTTTTTGCCAAAGCGTTTTGTCTTTCGAATTTATCAAGTCAAACAATGAAAGCGAAATTTCATTCTTATACCAATTTGTCTTATCTAGAAAACTGTTCTGGAAAATGTTACTATATATATATATATATATATATATATATATATAATCGTTTAAAATGCGACCAAATATACCAACTGAAATGGATAGAGATTACGTACATATGTATGAATCGTAGGTTGGTGCGCCTGTTCAAAAACAAAGACATCAGATAGGCATTAAATTTATATCGACTTCCCACAAACCCCAGTTTATTTTATATAGAAAAAAATCCCTGCCTTGTTTAAAAAACAAAAACAAGACGGGGATTTTTCTATACAAAACATTTAAACTTGTTTTTATACTAAAGGTTCAAGCAAGCATCTTTTTATAATAAAGTTTCAAGTTAATAACCGCACACCTTTTGCTGAGACGTGATCACCCTGGCCTAACCGCATTCTACCTGGGAGGTAACATCTGTTTCTGATGACTCTGCTCGTGCTCCGTGCTTCACGGGAAAACGGCAATAGGCCTATAGTTTATAAGCAATCTCTTGCAAACAAAGATACTCTTATGCCGGATTTGAATACGCGTTAGTTAGGTTGGACGCTTGTTGTTCATCAAGCTTGTCTTGGGATTGCAAAATGTGCTCATCTTCAGTGATTAAAGCAAGACTAAAATAATAAAAAAACGGTTCTGATTTAGGCATGTTGTGTGTCTGAACTTGCCAGGTTTACTGAGAATCTGTTTAAAAGTAGAAAAGAGAAAATAATCCGCGGCTACGCTAAATTTCTACTAGAATTCTACCTCGTTCTTCGGTTTGTGAAGTCTAAAATTATAATCTGAATTCGTCCCTCAATTTCATCATATATATATTCGAATTTATCTCTTTATGTCTAAGCTGAAATGATGATGCGTCTTCTTCTTGTAATCTCCTGATCCTGTTTCTAACTCTTCCACACTCAGTAACTCGCTTGTGTCTTAGTGGCTTTAATACCTTGCTTGGGATGAACTCGATTAAATAAAACTAAGCAATTGAAATTCTCCGACTTGCATGCTTTTTTGTCTTGAGAAACATATTTATCAACAATCGCTTTGTCTTTAGAGATCTGGCTTATCAAATCTCATAGTATTCAGTACGCTTTTTTTTTGAGGACTGAAAGTTGGTCTAAAAAAACGATAGCGAGTTTCAAGCAAAGCACACACAAACCAAAAGACTGGTAAGTATGGTTTCATTCTCACAGTAGCCACGTTGATTAAATTAAAAAGTAGCCATCTTTAATAAAACCCGAATATTTATCAAAAGAAATAAGCAATGCCCAGATTCATCAGCAATGTAACTTTCAATGATTTTATAAAGATTATCAATGTTAATGGTTCTTTTTTGCATTTATTCTCTGGCCTTATTTAAGTGTCTGTAATTCTATCTTGCCTTCGATTGTATTTTGATTATAGACAAGAATTTCAGCGATCTATCTTTATCTTTATCTCAAATTTATCTCAAAGGGAGATAACTAATACTAAGACATCCGGAAGAGGCATGGCACGTGGAACTAGAACAAATCTAACCCGGTGAACGAAAGAAAGGTTTCAGTTCGAAATTTCAATCACCTGAAGAAGGCCGGAGCATACAACGGCCGGGACGTCGTGGATATGGCAACGAATATGAGGACAACAAGTCCGAACAATGTAAATAACATTAACCTTTGTTGAGTTATTTCATTTTAAACTTTGCATGGAACACCCAGTGAGGAACTAACGCTGTACTCAGTAGTAATGAACAAGACTAGATTGGCTAAGACTTACTCCCACATCGAGTCTGCATTCCAAATCTGATCAAGCATTAAAATTTAGTGTGTGTCGGAGGAGTGGTTCTTTTTGGACAGGCCGAGAACATTTCAGTACCACGTTGTTGTAAAGTTGTCTTTTTTTATTAGGTGTAGCAGAATGATAAGATAAAAGTGCTAGTTGTTAATAATGGCTATGTTTGATTTAATAAAAAATGAAGATAATATAACGAATAAGAAAAGTTGTTATTGCGACATTATATTAGGCGATTAATAAAAACCAACAGATAAGGGACATCTGTTGATTTACTGGAAGTTCCAAATTCCACATGTGCTTAAAAATGCGTGTGCGCGCGCAAACCCACACACATAAATAAATATGCAACCTTCAATTTTTCTCTTCATAAGATGTGCAAAGGAAAATACAAAACAAACAGATTTTTTAAAAATATTCAATTTTCAGACAGTTTTGGTTCTTTTGGCATCCTCAGTATATGTCAAATATTTACCAAGTTTAGTTCAGTATAAAAGAAGAAGGAATGAAAAAAAATCAATGAAAGTGTAAAGAGCATATTGGTCCAATTTTTCAAATGGGTCAGGCTGACTTATTAACGGAAGTAAAACAATAAAGTTACCTAAAAAATAATCACTGGCAACAGGCCCGAGATCTCATCTTACACACACACACACACACACACACACACACACACACACATATATATATATATATATATATATGGGTCCGTATGTATGTGTGTGTATATGTGTGTATGTGTGTGTAAACATTTATCAAATCCACTGCCCCTTTCTAATTACCATCATATTATAGTCGGCAAACAGCAGTATTCTACTACTGTAAAAATGATTAAAAAACCTTTAAGGCTCTTCACATCAAAAGAGGAAAATTAACGATTAATAAAATTTCTTTCCACCCATCTTCAAACAACTTATTCTTCTGTAGAACCACATTAATGTTGCCTGAAGTCTCTTTTTCATCTTGTCTAACATTCACTGCCATATAGGAGGACGGATATTATATATAGATGTTTAGCAAACTTCTTTGTTTCTAACGAAAATTTCTTGTTTTCTGTTTAAGGCATTTTTTTTACGATTTGAATACATCTTATGATCTCGGTGTTACCTTTTCCGGAGATTTTGAACTATTGTTAAACTATTTTATATGCCAATTCTCCGATTTACTTATATCTTTCTTTCCAGTATAAGCATTTATTCTCTCAACCGCACACACGCACACAGTTCAATCCCATTTTGGCCTGCTGTGTGTGGATTTTCCTTGAAGTGGCCTGTTACAATAAACAAGTAACTTACTCACTAGGCCTTTGTTAGAATGGTGTGTCTGATTCACGCAGAGGGTTGCACTAGTGTTTGCCTGTGCTAGACGAAGCTAATTATAGCAAAGAGACCTGCTAAGGTGTCTGGAATAATTGCTTCTAACCAACGGTGACACGTGTCATTATATGAGTTTAAGTAAAATCAAGGATTTAGAGTGATGATTTTCATATCACGAAGTGTCATGACTTTGAAGATGAACGCAATCTCTCTTTCTCTGAAACACACACACACACACACACACACACACACATATATATATATATATATATATATATATATATATATATATATATATATAGGCAGCCTTTATTTTAAACATGTATTTTTACACTCCCTTACTGCCCCAAGCGGAAAAATGTGAGAAGGTTGGAAAAACTAAATAAAAGAAATAATCAACTTTTCCTTGCCTGGCATATTCAACGCTATATATATATATATATATATATATATAAGTATATGATTGGTGCATACGGAATAAATTCCAATAACCAACAATTACTATTCTTAAAAGAGTGCTCAATACAGAGTAGAGCAGATATAGTTATTTATTTAAAAATTATAACATAAATATGTTATAAAATCACTACAAAAATAGCTATTTTGTTTCAACACCTCAGTGTCTTATCAAGTGATGATGTTGAATGTAAAATAAATCTATTTATTTTACATTCAACATCATCACTTGATACGTCACCGGAGGTGTTGAAACAAAATGGCTATTTTTGCAGTGATTTTATAACATATTTATGTTATAATCTTTAAATAAATAAATATATATATATATATATATGTGTGTGTGTGTGTGTGTGTGTGTGTGTGTGTGTGTGTGTGTGTGTGTGTGATTGAATAATTTAAACATATTATGTCTATTTATTTTTATTTTAAAACTCTTATATTCACGGATATTTTTTAATGCTGGAATTAAACTGATTGAGAAAGACACCGGAGTTGTTCTGATGCTTTTTATTTTCCCAAGTACTTGCGATCTCACCCAAAATTATCTTCGGGGTGAATTTCTCAGAAAAAGAATTAATGCAACTGAGAGTTATGAATTTTTTTTTTTTTTGTGTATGCGCATGAACGTGCTCAGTTAATTCAAAACAAAATTACCGCTATTTAAGAGAGATGACTTATTAAAAATTGTAATTACGTTTTTTGAAACATTCTGTTATAATTGTAGTTCGTTTTTAGTTATGAACTTTTATTTGTGTGCGCATGAATGTGCTCTGCTACTTCAAAAAATATCGCTATGTAAGGAAGGTAACTTAATTTATATTGTAAAAATCTTTATTAAAAATTTTACTTACGTGCTTTAAAACATTCTGTTATAATTGTAGTTTTTTTCAACAATTACAATTCAGATATTTTAAGACTTTACTGTTATAAACATTTTAAAACTGTTGCTATATTCAAAATTAATTTTATTTAGTGCCATCTGTAATAAAGGGATTCCAGAATTTGAAGGTTTTGTTTTTATCTTCGTGGTGGAGTATACTTGTATTGTCGATTAATATTTCTCTAAATCGTGAATGTGGACAGGAATGTTCCTTTAAATGTTGTGCAATCGAACTAGAATCTGGCATATGAAGTGTAATTCTCCTCGATAAAGTCGTCAACGTGCAGTCACCATATATATTTACTTTTTGGTCAGAGTACAATCTCCCAAATGGCACTTAAATTGATATACAATGTCGACGAAGAAGAGTTATTAAGTTGGTTGTATTAAAGCTAGTATAATATATAATTGGTTTTATTTTCTTGCTAGGATCAGTGGGGTATATATTAATATTATATATTAATTCCGAACAACAATAAAAATGGCTCCAACATATGCCACCCTAGCCTTAGCTTGCCTAGAGGAAAACCATTATTAAAAGATAGAGTAAATAAATGGGGGGGAAATAAAAAAAAAACATACTTTACTAAATCTTGGAAGAGATACTTAGATGATTGCTTCATTTTCCGGAAATCCTCATGGGGTGATATTAACCAATTCCACATTCTATTCTCAAACTTACACCCGAAGATCAAATTCACCCACCTACATAACTTTAACGAGTTGCCAATTTTAGATATACTCATCAAAAATAGAAATAGCCATACTATCACAGATATCTGCCACAAACCTACAGACACCCAACAATATCTTCATTTTAAGAGCCATCACCCAAAAAGCTGTCCCAAATCAATCCCCTATAACCTCGCACGTTTGGTTTGCACTATAGTGGCCGACAAACACGCTCCCGTTCAAAAGAATTACGTAGAACTATCAAAAAACGAGGATACCCCAAATCACAAGGGTTTCGAACTAGCAGTAAAATATGAAACCTAAAGAAACGCAGCAGCGAACAAATTCTAGAGTAAGTCTCAATATACAGCAAGAACAATCCAGAACTATTTACAAAAACAAACAAGAAACATAGAACTACTTAACAAGAATTATGAAATAAAAGATATACTAAAAACAACCAAAATAATTAAAAGCAAATGCCAATCAAAAAAAAAAAAAAAAGCTAAAGCAAATATTAACCTCATCCAAATTTAGTCAACATACAATACAAGCGGTCACAAAATGCAACAAGAAAAGTTGTGGGGTTTGTGATATAATTCTAGACGGAAACTCCTATACTTTTGAGAATCCCACAACAACAATCATAATAAAGAAAAACTTAAACTGTAACTTCCAAAAATGTAATTTATGTACTCAAGAGCACAAAAGGCACCAAATCTTATATAGATCTCACTCAAGCACTAAGAAACAGAATCTCCCTGCCCAAAAGCAACAGCAACCTTTTTGTCACAACACATCCACAAAGGCAACAAGTGTAATATATCAAATGGATTGCAATATATCAAACAGATCATTACTCTTACCTCCAAATATAAGAAAAACCTCCACAGGCAAATTTAATCCAACACTAAACATATAACCCCACACGCATAAACACACACGATACAAAGTGTACACACGCGCACATAAACGGGGGTACATACACACACACACACACACACACGCACACACACACACACACACACATATATATATATATATATATATAGAGAGAGAGAGAGAGAGAGGATTCCACGCAATAATGCCAAATACATGTATGAAGAATGAATATATATATATATATACTGACAAAAAATACCCTAGCCAGATCACACAGACACACAAACATACCAGAGTGCATGTATAGACTATATAGGTTTCCTTGTAATAATATAATATATATGTATGGAGAACGAATATATATACACATATTGACAAAAACAAACACACTAGACGGACCATACGAACAAACACTCACACACACTTACACGATGCCTACACATAGAAACACACAGTATACAAAGTATATATATATATATATATAGAGAGAGAGAGAGAGAGACATATAGATAGACAGATAGATAGATTTCCTTATGATAATGCAATATGAACCTATACAGAAAGAATATATGTACGCATACTAGCAGAAAACACTGACACACATAATAAACAAGAATAGAGAAAAAAAGACACCACGAAAAGGGGAATATAAAAAGATAAAAACAAAGACATCCTCCTCTCTTTCCCTGACCAAATTTAATTGTTCTATTACTCCTCAACCAGAAGAACATCTTTCGGCCAGTCGGGGACGGATTCAGATGCCAGATTACTACTACTACTACACACAAAAGACAATCATTAAAAGGTTTAACATAGGGGAAAATATTCATTCCTTTAAATAATATGTTTAATGAACCATATTTCGCCTGAGGAGACCCGAAACATGTGTAGTGAAATATGAAATAATCCACATAATAATGTTTGCGGCTTTTCCTCTCTTTCAGATATACACTGCTCTCTCGTTGGAACGACAATAATCTCTCCCTCATATATATATATATATATATATATATATATATATATATATATATATATATATGTGTGTGTGTGTGTGTGTGTGTGTGTGTGTGTGTGTCTGTGTGACGAACCCCCGGCTCAACCGCGGACCTGATCAAATTACGGGCCGAAAATGTATCCGCACAGGTCGCATCCCAAATCAACGACTTCCCCATTTTAAAAGGAAAATGGTAATGCCATCCGGCCGCTTTCCATCACCAAGGTCGAGGCCTATGGGTTCGATTTGGGAAGGGAAACCAACTGCATCCAAACCTCTTCTGATGATGTCGTTTATTGCTGCATGCCGTGGTTTTTATTTATTGATGGTTGTTTTTGTTGTATGAGTATTGCTTCAAAGATCATAAGTCTGGTCTTACTATTTGATTTTACTAGTATTTTGGTATTTTTCTGTTAGTAACTGTGTGTCTGAAAGGATTATTCGTAATTTAGAAAAGTCGATCAGTAAAATTTATCGACACAAAATGTCTGTTGTTTTAATATGCTCTGTTGATGATAAACAATATTAACAACATTTACAGGCCGGTAAATGTTGTTAATACTGTTTATTATAAACAGAGCATATATTTGTATCTATAAAAAGAACGTATAAACATAAAAAATGTCTTAAAATAATTGTCGAACTTTGTCGATTTCATAATGTATGTATGTATGTATGTATGTATGTATGTATGTATTGTGCTTTTCTGGTAGGTCATTAAGTATTATTTCCCAAGTCTGTAATTATTGCATATGCATATTTCTATAATATTTATAATCTTATGTGTCCGAAGAGTTGCTGAAAATGTCCAAGGTTCAATCCACCTTTGAAAATCTGAACAAATAATCAAATTTCAGATCTGTTTAGTTTCGTATCCAAATGCAAACAAAGCAATATAAACAAAGTAATTTCTGAAGGAGTAATGGACTTTTTTAAAAATTAATATTAAGATAGATTTTCTAAATTACGAATAATCCTTCTCGGGCAAGGTAGATATCGGCCGAAGTTCATGTTCATTTTGGAAGAAAAGTACAAGAAATATGCTTCAAGTTTTCGACTTTCTTAAGTCATCATCAGGATAGGTAGAGATCAATGGTTAGTTTCGTAGAACTAGTAAGTGCTGTGACAAAGGCAAAAAGTGTTGTGATGTAAATAAGGCGTGTTTTTTATTAGTAAATGTCTTTAATAATATTTGCTTTATACACACACACATACACACACACATACATATATATATATATATATGTCTTTACCCGCAGATGGTTGCCAAACGTATATCTCCTACCAGTGTAATAACGATTATTGATTTTCTGCGTTTGTTATTGTGATTATATGGTGTTTTAGACCTCAAAGACGAGTTCTAAAGAAAATACGCAAGTGCAGAATAATTGTTAAGAAATTAAATTGTTTTCATTTTTCTCGTGTGTACATTTAGGAAAGTGTAGGAAGAATCGTGCAATAGGCCTCAACTATTTAAACCTTTGTTCTTACAACTAAACTGCACTTGCAAGTGTGTCTCCAGTTGACTGTTACGGCTGAACCCCTGGGCATTTCTTTGTTTCGGGTCAGTCCAGAATAGGTCGGGTTGCGCGCTAAAATTGCCGTCTGACCTCCATTGTTTCCGTACAAAGGACATAAACCTCGGATTTGGTTACTGGGAACGAGGGCAGGTGGCCAAGTTTTGCCGGAAATCGGTTGAAGGAAAGCCCTACCTGTTGTCAAGGAAAGCCTGTTTATAAATGATATCTTTTTATATTAACACTTTAATGTTGTTCACTTTCTTTTCATTTAACATTCTCGCCTTCGTGTGTTCTCTGGCACGCACCCCAAAACAGGTGCGTGTATGTAAGAGAGCGAAAGAGAGACTGAGAGGTAGAGAAGGAGAGGGTCTGAGAACAAACACAAGGACACGCACGGCCAAGCGTTTTATTAAATTTGTGAATGTTTGTCTATTTTATTTTTCAGCGATTTTTCATTTCAGAATTAAATAGCTCAGACCTTTAAGTAAAATCCAATAAAACTGTTTGAACGGATTCTTTCTACCTCAGTACATATACATATATATATATATATATATATATATATATATATATATATATATATATGCTTCTTTCTTTCTCCATTCTTATATGAACACATTAACATAGGTCGATAGATAGACCGTCATATCAATAGAATGTTTAAAAATATATAAACTTTTGTGAAAAACATTTTGTATTTTTAGATTTATATCCTACATCCTATCTCCCAATTTTCACACGCAGTGCGAATATATATATATATATATATATATATATATATATATATATATATATATATATATATATATGTGTGTGTGTGTGTGTGTGTGTGTGTGTGTGTAGAAAGAGAGTGGGGAGAGACACGCATGCAGACAGACAGAGGGACAAATAGATAGATATAAAACAACAAAGATATAGAAATCAATGCTGATTGGTGATTGTTACTTAAGAAATAATATACACACACACACACATATATATATATATATATATATATATATATATATATAATTGTCGAACTTTGTCCGTTTCATTATATATATATATATATATATATATATATATATATAATGAAATGGACAAAGTCTGACAATTATTTTAAGATATTTTTTATGTTTATACATTCTTTTTATAGATACAAATATTTAAGTAAATGCTCTGTTTATAATAAACAGTATTAACAATGGATACGCATTAAGCAGATATGAATGAATGAGAGAAAATCATGGAGAATTGTGTTTAAAAACAGTAAACTCGACCTTGCTAACCGAAAAGCTCCTCTGTGGCCCAATCGGTTAAGGCACGTCAAGCTATATGCCGGTTCGGTATAGGATACAGGTTCGATTCCTGTTGAAGGACGCATATTTTCTATGAAAATTTCTCGGACATTCAGGCTGGAAAATGTTGTTAATACTGTTTATTATAAACAGAGTATTTACTTAAATATTTGTATCTATAAAAAGAACGTATAAAATAAAAAATGTCTTTATATATATAAACATATTAAATTAGGCAGCATGTATTTTATATATAAAGAAATAATCATACATAGAATCAATCAGCAATATTAATGCGATTAATGGCGAAATCACTTCGCTAGTAGAAACATAATGTATGCATTAAAATACTGTTAATCCATTGAATGATGTGATCCTCATTTATAAAACTGTTGTCAGATGTCTCGTGTATATTTTTTAAGTTAAGCAAGTACTTTCGAAGATCCATGTCTTCATCATCAGGCTGTAATTTTTTCCTTTAAAGTTAAAACTTGAAGACGAAATAATTGTTTGTAGACGAAAAGATGTTTTCATATATATATATATATATATATATATATATATATATATATCGGGGTCGGGGTGATAAAATAATATATATATATATATATATATATATCGGGGTGGGGGTGATAAAATAAAATAAACAACAAATAGAAAACGAATCTCAATCTCACATGTTTCACTTTTATTAAAGTTTTGTCAGAGATTGTGATCGAATAATATATATTAGTGTATGCGTGTGTGTGAAAAGAAAAGGAAGTCAATTCTACGAGGAAGGCAAAGAAGAAAAGAAAAAGAAGAAGAAGAAAGAAAAACAGAATGCGAGAAAGGAATAAAGGGAGAAAGGGAGAAAGAAATAAAATGTAAGAATGAAAAGAGAAATTTAAGAGAAAGAGCCTGTGTAATACAAAAAGGAAACGATGGAATAGTTGGAAGATAAAAGGAAACAAGAAAAGAGAAGGTGAAAGAAAGAAAGTAAAGGAGCAAAAGGAAGAAAGATAATTCAATGAGAGGGGATAATAAAAGGAAAGGGGAGGAAGTGGACCGCGAGGAAAAAAAAAACAAAAAAACAACGAAAGAAAGATGGAACATGAATAGGTTGAAAATAGTTAAGGTAGAAACACTCTTAGAAAAGTACAAAAAATAGTCAAATATAAAAATTTTAAAAGAATAATACAATAAATATTTCATTGTTTTAAGGTTTTATTTTCAATTTTCAATTTTTTTTCATTCAATTTTATATTAATTCTAATTATTATTCTAATTATTTTTTTCTTCTGAATTGCTCTTGCATGTCAAATATGGTTTTGGGATGAATTAACTTAGCGAAGACATGGCCGAGATTAGTGCGAATAAAAAAGAGCTATCGGAGGAAGGAATGCGTAACTGTGACGTACGGAGGCCAGTAGGCAAATAATCCTACCACATCCCCCCACTACTTTCACTACACTTCAACTTACGCTACCCCACCACACGAAGAAGGACGATTTGCTATTCTATTTCTCTTTTATTCGCATGCGATTTTCCCAGACCTTAACATGAGTTCTTAAATATGTTTCTTTTTTAATCTTTAATTACATTATATTTTAAGCCCCTTTATAATTATTGTTGTTGTTGTTGTTGTGTCATTGTTAATATGGATGTTGTATTAGTGTGTTTGAAATTGTAGTTAACATCATCATCATCATCACCGTTGCCATCATTATTATCAATACTCTTATGTTTTACTTCCTTCAGTATTTATTGTCATTACTTTTACTGGTTATTTTCATCATTTCATTAATACTCTGTTTAATAACATTCTAATGTATTTTATTACTGCACTTTTTATTTTACACTTATGAGTCTTTTCATCTTTTTGCTGCTACAATAAATTGTTTTCGTCCTTTTGAATGTATTTGTGCCTGTATTCTTTTGAGATAAGACTGGGGTCTGTCTTCTCTTCAATGCATCTCGCTAGTTTGGTGTTAATTACCATTGACATGAAGACAACTAAAGGAACCTTATATATATATATATATATATATATATATATATATATATATATATATATATATATGTAGTAAAACCTAGAGAGCCAGACAAACCTACCAAGGTTTCACCTAAGCGGATCGCCAGTGAAATTTTTTTTTAGTTAGTTGATTACTCGTATCGGTTTTTTTTCTTTGGGCTTTGGACCTGTATGCTGTACGATTATTTTCGACAGACGTTCATGTTCCTAGCTCTTTCTTTTTTTAAAACCTTTATTACCTTCAAAAATGATTTGATCATTAGCAAATCAAAAAACAGAAGGTTTTCCCAGACGAGTGTAATTACCTATATATATATATATATATATATATATATATATATATATATATATATATTATATATATATATTTATTTTTTATTTTAAAAAGATTTAAAAAACAAAAAACATGTGGAAATCGTATATATATATTAAAACACATCCACATTACAGCCAAAACCCAATATATATATATATATATATATATATATATATATATATATATAAAGTTTAAAGTTTATATATATATATATATATATATATATATATATATATATATATTATTGGTTTTGGCTGTAATGTGGATGTGTTTTAATATATATATATTATATTTTATTCTTAATATTTCTGCTAAACGTTTTTCCGGTCTCGTATGAATAATGAGATATTAAAACAAACTAAGGAAAACTTATTTCCTTTTATTTGCCTGAAGAAGGCCACCAGATCGGAAACCCGTGTTTCAGAAATATGAAGAATAAAATATGATATATATACTAAAAGAAATCCACCTTATAACCAAAAACGTTTGCGATTTCTCTCTTTTTTAAATATATATATATATATATATATATATATATATATATATATATATATATATATATTTATATATATATTTATATATATATATATATATATATATATATATATATATATATATATATATATATATATATATACCTTTAACTTTAGTGGTGTTTAGTGTCGTTTCACTGTGGTGCAAGAGACAGCAAGCTTGATCATTAGTAGCGAGTTCAATACCCAGGAGATGCCACATAACAACTGGATGGAGGTGTAGCGTGCCGATTATCGGAGTGAAAAGTGGAATTGGTATGTCAAGCTGAAATTCCAGTTGAGGTTGTTTCGCCGGATGGTATGAATTCATCTCTTTGCATTTAATAACATGACAGAATGCTAGCTTTAGTTGGCATGTAGTCCAAAGGGACTACTCTGAATTCAAAACTAGTTGGGAACTGGGCAAGCAGATCCACCCCTTAAAATCCTATTTATTCCTGAAATACTTAGTGTGGTGGGGCTGTAGCCTTTACTCAAACAAGGTAATCTACCAAATTAAGACAACATACCAAAAAAGCACGAACCGGAAATAAATAAAAAAGAGTGCAAGTTAATTATTATCATTATCAAAGGTAAAATGATATTTTGCTTTGACAAGGTCATAATAATGGAGCATTCGGGTGAGAATTGTTCTCATTAAACTTTCTGGTATGCAAGACGAACTAGTTACAGAGAAGGAACCCCGATATATAAAAATTACTGAAGAATTAACTAAATTATTCATCATAAAATTCAGGATGTCGAATTTGTAAATGCTAAACTCTTTAAATTACCTTATCGTATGTATCAGTCATAACAAATTTAATATAAAAAAGGAAACTGAACATAGAATAGGCTGTGTCAAATGTAGTTTTGCCCAACAAAGCAAATTGCTACAAAATCAAAGCATTAAACTGAAAACTTGAGTTATGTTTTTAAATAGTGTTTTCAAATCGAGACTTTCATATGTGTTATGGGAACTTACCCATAGTAATAATGGACTATTCATGACATTATAAATACTGTGCCTCTCAAGAGGTATGAGGAGATTGTAAGACGAGGAAAGATAATTGAGAGCATATTGTAAGGACATTGGAATAGTGATACTTGTCGAGACAACATAGTTCACTCTAACCAAAATCTGATAGTCATTACTAATACTTCTACTTCTTTGTATTATATTTCTGTTGTAATATATCTTTGTATTCCATACCTGTGTTCGTGTTATTCTTTCATTGGTTCTAACCTTGGACCATCACCGTGCTACAAGGAACTTAGACCGTAACAATATGGAAGTCATCCATGGCACGAAACCTATTCAAGAATATCTAAACCGTCCGTTGTATATAACCATTTTCCAAGACCAATGGTTAAAAATGACTTTGAGCGAATAAAGCCTGAAAGTTTTGGCAAAGACCATCCTTCCTTAAACATTATCGACTGGCATTACAGATTCATAAAGAACCGTACCAAATAACAGAAATGGCATCACTTGAAGACAACCAACGGAGAGAAAATAATGACATAATAAAGATGTTGATATTCCACTCTACTTCAAATAAAAGGTTAGGAAGGAAACCCCCACCAATACTGGAAAGAGCGATAACATCTACTGGATTTGAAAAACCTATTTTCGTAAGAGATTTTTTAGTGGCTGCTCGGTCAATGAACGCCAAATGTTTCCTTATAGGGAAACGGCTAATATTACCATTACCATTAGTAAAAGACTTCAAATGATTTAAAATAGCTTTGATCGAATTAAGCCTCAGGGTCTTGATTAAGAACATCCTGCTTTGAACAATGTGACCTGCAGTGGCTATTTTCTATCGGAGACCATAACGAATCTCCTGCAGAAGGTATAGATCGGGCTTCGCGTGCATCTGTAGACTTTCCACACACCACAGTATCTAATAGAGATTCCACCACAAATAACGCAACACTACTGGATACCACCGGAAGGGGCATCATTTTAGATAATGTGACACACCAAAATAGAAAAATAAGACAATGATGTGTTTCTCACCGGATTTGTTTAACCTTTACAGCATTGGTGAGTATTAATAGCATAAGATACAAAAATGATACTGTGTCGATGACGAACAAAGAAAGAAAATTATAGGACTGAAAGAAAGCGAAGTGTCTAACCATCAATAGAAATATTATTGTCAGAAAATCCCAAGATGAAGATAACGTATTTGAGGTGTGTCATATGCCCCGGTCGACGAATGGGTTTATAAGGCGATCATACGCCGACTAGGAGATATATACATTCTCACACCTGTGGAGAGATACAAGCTATCTCTCTCAGATCGTGAGAATGGACAATTGGTAAACAAAAATATTTTTAAGATCACTGTTCGATTGGGATAATCGAACAGTAATCTTTCCCAGGTCCGCTTCTTTTTCAAAACGAATACTGATCCACAATACAAGGATGAACTATAAGGCTGAGCGATTTTTGATACAAGAATTTTAATATGTACAAATATACAAATATCAAAATAAAAGAACAGATAAGTATGAGTTAAAACATCCGACGACCAGATCTCAAAACTTACGATGGGATATCAAAATTCGCCTAACTTCAAATGGATTCAACTGAACCCGAAGATATAAAAATATAAGCATGAATTACTATGAATTGATTGCAGAAGCCAACGCATACACAAAAGAGATGGGATAGGAGTTACAATTATTGTTTTTACATGTGGAAAGGTTTATTCATGGATGTATGTATATCTTTCTACTACGGGTCCAAAATATGATTACTTATCTTTTATATTCAGTTCTCTTTTTTTATCATTGTCCCTTCTTTTCTTTTCTCGACACACACAATTTCACACTCTGTCCGGCTGTAACAGAGGTATACACTTTCTTCCTCTCTTTGTTTCGCCTTTTTCTTTCCTTCCTTTTTCTTCTGTAGACAGTTCGGTTTCCAAACCCGACTCACTGCAACAGGGATGTACACTTTCTTCCTCTCTTTGGTTTTCTTCTTTCTTTCCTTCTTCTTCTTTACACAATTCAGCTTATAACAGAGGTGTACACTTTCTTCTCTGGTTTTCCTTTTTCTTTCTTTACACAATTCAACTTATAACAGAGGTATATGCTTTCTTCTCTGGTTTTCCCTTTTCTTTTCTTTACACAATTCAATTTGTAACAGAGGTATACCCTTTCTTCCTCTCTTTGGATATCCTTTTTCTTTTCTTTACACAATTCAACTTGTAACAGAGATATATGTTTTCTTCTCTGGTTTTCTTTTCACTTTAAACGCAGGCTGAATCCTCAGTGTATAAATTTCTCTGCGTCCTCAATTTCGGGTTCTCGAACAGGAATACTTCTTTTTATATTTCTTGTCTGGAGTTGCCTGGGTTGAACTGGATAAGTTCCATCACTATCAAATGAGTCTTATCTTTCCGCTCATAAACTATCAGCGCTTCGACTTCAGGTCTTGCTTCTTCCAAGTCAAAATAGCAACTGATTCTCGGGTGAATCTCTGACTATCACGTGTCTTAAGTTTTGGCGCGAATTCCAGCTTACATCACTCACCTGTCTAGCTTCGGTCTAGGCATTTGTCGTTACGGGTAATTGGGTCAGTCAACCTTTTGACCTGCCTTCCCAAAATGTCATAAGACTCCCACGTGACCTTTATTCTGTTGCTAGGCGGAAATTAACCTTAATAGATGCGTGTATGCGTGTTTAGGCGATCTGCTTTCGTCACAGGTGTCAGCATCAAGTAAGGAAATTTAAATATCTGTTAAATGTTTTAACAAAGGATTGAAAACGCAACTCCAAAATCCGAACCCGCATTGAATTAAAGAAAGTGCCTTCGAAAAGATAAACAAAGAAGAAACAGGACAATTTCGTTAAAATGAAAGAAAAGAGTACTGAACTCTTATGTAATATCAATCCTTCTGCATGCAAATGAATACTGGACAATCCCTTCAGAGATGAGGAGAAAACGGGTGGCAACAGAAATGTGGATCTACATAATTATGAGAATTCCACAGACGTTAGCAACGAAAAGGTTTATTCTTCATCTGGGAAGGATTTTTTTAGCATGACACAGGCATTTCAACACTCTTTTGTCGTAAAGGAAATATGGAGGACGAGCAATCGTTATAGAAGATTGAATCGACTCGGCTATGAAGGAGTTAGAAGTTGAGATTAACGAAAATATAGCACCAAAATTGTCCAAATCGTGTAACATCAAAATTGTTCAATTCTTAGATTAAGCTTTGAACGGTTGTTTCTTAGAAATGATTAAAGATATATTTCTGGAATTCTCCGAGGTTTTATAACAATACTGGACTCTACTTTGAGCATTAAGAATATATAATTAATCTCTAAACTTAACAGAATAATTGTGATGAAATCGATCATAAACGAAAATGACATGTTCATCATTATTTAATCATAGCTGAGGATCGGAAGTTCAGGAAGTATTGGAATAAAGTTCATATATATATATATATATATATATATATATATATATATATATATAATTTCAGGATCATTTTCCAACTTATTCAAGATGATCTTCCTCTCTCTCTCTCTATATATATATATATCTATATCTATCTATCTCTATATATATATATATATATATATATATATATATTATTCCAAGGTCATTTCGCAACATTCAAAATGATCTTCAAGATGATAAACCTTCCAAACGGGAAAACCTGTAAGAGAAGTAGCATAAGTGTGCAGACATTTCTAGAAACAGAAAAAAATAATTGGAAATTGCATGGATATGTTTGCGCAGAGGACACTCAATGGAGGAAACTGAATCTAAATTAAAGGCGGCTCATGAGATGTAATGAAGTCCCAGGTACGCAAAACACGGAAAAAAAGCTAAATTCAGACTGCAAGCCTATAGGGATGAGGCAGTCAAAAATATAATAAGGACTACCAAATATAGTCAGTATCACGAGAATCAGTGCGAACGACAGGGTGCTGAGAAGGTCAATCAACGGTGTATAGAAACTCAGCGTTTGTCTTAGAGAATAATAGCATAAAATTCGCTCTGATTTTGAAATTAGCATGGATTACCTGGTCTTGGCCAGACAACAAAATCAAGTAATCAAGAAGTAAATTCTTTAGATGAGTGACATTTATCGGAGATTTCACAAAATGAAAGAAATTGAAAAACTGGGAAAATTTAAGATTTTTCGAGATGAATGAATAAAAATGTACATCAGGAAGGTAACGGCAGTACCTATCATGCTTGGAGCACTTGGAACGCATTCGAGTAATTGGAAATCTAAAGCAGAATTGAAAATATTCAAACGACAGTATTATCAAAATCCGTACGAATACTTAAGTGAGTGCCGGAGTACCAAGGATATAAGAAACTGCCTGATCTCTAACAGTCATGGCTCTGATTCTAATACCGCCTGAGTGGACTGTGTTAACCAACCAGAAGGTATTTTTACCTGAGCCCTAAATGCAAGGTTATGGGCAGCTTTTATCAATACCTGTCACCATATCGCGCACAGTTGGCGGGGTTGCATGTGTTTCGATGTCATGATGGGTATATTGGACTTCGTATATTTTTACCACAACGTCCCTTTGTTAGAGTGTTGCCCACTTGCTCAATAATAATAATAATAATTTCTTAGAGAGCTGTTCACTCCTCCCTACCTGTGCGCAAGAGGTGAAATGAATGGATCCTGATAGACGCTGTGGTGCGTGGGGATAAGAACACTGTGAAGGCGGAGTAGTTGAACATACCGAGGTACCAAGACATGGTAGATCAAATAAGGGAAATATAGCAAGAAGCAGCTCAAATTGTCTCTTTACTGGTTGGCAGAATATTTTTCAGAAATCTTTCCATCTCGTAAGACTCTTTGAGGATACTTAACATTATTGGGAGTTCAAAAGTTGTAGCATTTATTAGAACAGCTGATTTGCTAAGGAAGTGCGTATAAACTGGGAGAAGGAGCCGAGATATCACCATTATCAACTGGCTGAAACATCGAAAGGCTGGAGAGGATATTGCATAATAATAATAATAATAATTTATTGGAGAGCGGTTCACTCCTCCTGATACCCTACTTGTGCGTAAGAGATGAAATGAATGGATCCTGATAGACGTTGTGGTGCGTTATCAACCATTATCAATTGGCTGAAACCTCGAAAAGCCAGAGAGGATACCTTATAAGAATAATAATGATAATAATATTGTCATGCCAATTTTTGTTTTGTTATAGTTGTTTTTGTTGTTGTTAATAGTAATTTACTTCATAACATTCCAATTCATTCATATTATTTTAGTATCAATCTTAGATCTACTCTATCTTCTTTTTTAGTGATATCTATATATTAAGAGCCTTGCATTTCTGTATAGTAAGTGTTACGCTTGGTATCACAGGTACTGAGAGGTAAACAGAAATAAACAGGGACATAGAGAGTAAAATCGAACGAAAGAGAGACAGGGATATATATAGAGAGAGAAAAAAGAGAGAGTGTGATCCAGAGAGGCATTGGTGGTGCCATCTTAGAGAGAGGCAGTTGTTTGAGGTGTTAAATCATATTTTGTGACCTAACGAACTGTTGAGGACAAATTCGTCCCTGAACCGCAACTGCAATTAAAATCTTTACTTTAATGATTATAATCATGTTGTAACATAATAAAAATAGATTATTTTCTTCTAATCAAAAATCCTATTAAACCCAGACTGTGTTGAGCGCCCGAGAGGGAAACAGAAAGGGAGAGATTTAGAGAGTAAAACATAAAAAGGGAGAGGGACGTAGAGAAACAAAAAGAGAGCGTGATATAGAGAAGGATTAGAGGTGGGAACATCTTAGATAAAGGATGTTGCTTTTAGTGTGGCGTTGAATCATATTTCGTGACCTAACGATTAGTTGAGGGCACTCTAGTAGTTTTACGAGAGACACTGAGAGGTCACTTTTATCACTGGGAATGGTCATGTTTTTCAAAAGTAAAGAGTTTCGCATTAAAACATTTGTTAGTAATTTATACACTGCTAATGTTTATTATTACAAACGGTACTGAACAGTTCTCGCTGCGACGCAGAAGTCCTTTCAATAATACCCAGGGCTAACATCGTCTTTTGTGATGACTTCTTTTTCTCTTCTGGAATAATTTTCTCCACAGACATAACATTGCAAGCATTTTGCTAACCAATCACCATTTCCATGGTAAATTCTTAGATGAGCACCATTCTTTACTTTCACCAGTTCAGACATTTACATCTGGGACATGCCATGCCTCTTAGATGCAGGGGAATCCTTCTCATTTTGTCTGTGTTCCAAAGGTAAACAGGGAATTCTGCAAGGAAAATGTTCAGCATTCACTTGGGGGAGATAGCAGAAAACTAAAATCATATATAGAATGCAGGCATCCCCTTCTCAGGCCAACGTAATTCCAATAATAATAATAATAATCTGACGTTTGTTCATCTAGTCCGATTTCGGATTAAGATGATAATTTTCCAGAACACCCTTGTTTTAATATTATCTCCATTTTCCAAGCCAATTATTATTTTTTTAATCAACATTTATTGTACTGGCGATCAAGCAATTAAATAATTATCTCCCTTTAACACCGCCAGTGACTGAAATGAGAACGTAAAGAAGTCGGTGGATTGGGTGGGAGGAGGGGGATGCAGTTGTCAAAGGATGAGATTTGCGTGCCTGTGAATGCGCGTGTGCAAATACTGAGCAAGAAGTTCTTTTTTTTTAAATGTCAAATGGAAAATTGCGCACGTGTTGAAACGCTATTGGGAACAGGAACTGCGCATGTGCGTGACTGTTTAAGCATTCTTCGTTATGTTTAGTTATGCAATTATATTTATGAACAGAGAAGAGGAAGCAAAAACACTAGCTGACTAACTAATTATACGAGGGTGTGCAGAAAAGTTATAGATGTTAGCCACTTCCCAAAACCTGACTAAATGCACAAACATAATTTTTTATTAAACAAAAAGGATTTTGTGTAAAACCGATTTTTTTACTTTTAGAAACTTTTCATATATTAATCTTAGGACTAATGTCATCACCTTTACTGTCATCACTATGTTTCGGCCGACATTTTTCCGGTGTCTGTCGACCAGTGTAAAATTCAGGAAATATTTAAATTAAAGCTTTTATTTAATCTATGGGAGAATGACCTAACGGATAAACACATTGATTAGTGAATTTGGTGCCATCGTAATTGCGAGTTCAATCTCTGTGCCGGGTAGTACTGACTTATACTCAGTAGAAACAGGGCGAGCGATAACTGAGCAGTACTAAATAGAAAAAGACGAGGTTTCCCGAGACATAGCTGAATTATGTTTATGCCGGTATGTCTTTTTGGGGTTTTTTTTATTGTTACAAGTACCTCCATAGGCGTAAAAATAATTATAATATGCTCAGGTCCAAGGTATCATTCCTCGTCACTTTCATTGAACTAAAAGTTAAAAGAGTGAGAGAATCTGAAGCATCTCAAATGGGAAGTGACGAGGACTCCGGTGAATTGTCTTTCCTTGTACCATTTATTCGCACTTTAAAGAAAGCCTTGCGCTATTTTTCGTTGGCATGTGGATAAATAATTGCAAGGCCAGAAGTGTGGTGCGTCTATCGAAAGATGAATTTGTTATGATAATTATCAGCTAGACGAGTTCACTAACAACTCCTCGTTGGTTAGAAGACCTAGTTTTCCTATTGTCATATTCCCGTCTTGTTTTCCTTCCACTAGATTTTTGTAGTCTCTCCCTTTAACTCTCTCTACATCTCTTTCAAAGAAAATTGGCCTTCTCTCTATTTTTTCTTATTCCCTTCCTCTCTCTCTTTTCTCTCTCTCTCTCTCTCTCTCGCTTTATCTCTCTCTCAAAAGAAATTGGTCTTATCTCTACTTTTCGTATTATCTTCCGCTCTTCCTTTCTCTGTCTATCACTTTCTTTCTCTCCCTCTCTGTCTAAGAAAATTGATCTTTTCTCTAGTTTTTCTTATCCTCTTCCTTTCTATCTTTCACTGTCTCTCTTTCTCACTCTCTCTCTCTCAAAAATGGACACTCTCTTGTTTTTCGTATTCATCTCTCTCTCTTTCTCTCTCTCCTTCTGTCTCAAAGAAAATTGATATTCTCTTTAGTTTTTCGTGTTCTCTTCCTTTCTTTCTCTTCCTTTCTCTCTCTCACTCACTCTCTCAAAGAAAATTGATCTTTAAAGAGTAGCATCTCACAAAGACGCAGTTCTGACTTTTAAAATATCCACCTAATGAATTCAAAGGAATAGATATTGTATTTTTCGCAATTTCTCTTTTTTGCTCTTCCATTACAACCTTGCTTTCTTTTCTCTCCTCTCATGTCGCCTTTTTTCTTTCTTTAATTCCTGTTCTTATATATTCCCCCTCTCTACATGTTTCCTTTATCTTTTTCCTCTTCTTACTTTTTCGTCAACCTTCACATACCTTCCTTTCGATCCTTCTCTAGGTTTGTTTTATTCTTTCATTTCTCCTGTAATTCCCATCAATAAACTTATAGTATTCTCTGTAAATAAGGTACTACTATAAAAGCAGTACACCACAGCGAATGCCAGTCGAGCACAAGGGCTCAGATTAGCCCCGCACAAAAATTGACCTTGTGTCGCATCCTGCCTCGTGGGGAAGTTGGTAAATACCGAGCTACCATTTGTTGAGAGCAATCAAAAATTCCTATGCACATTCTACCCATGTTAGTTGAAAGAAAATGGTATAACAAAACATATTGGAGAAGGTTACCCAAGGTGGTAGGAGTTGGGCTTCACCAGTTGTTGCAATACGAAACCCCAATGGCGTTTTGAGAATATGCGGCGATTGTAAAGTAGGTGTGAATCATCAGATATGATCTGAATCATTCCCCTTACCAATCCTAGAAACGGCAAGTCATGAATTAGCAGGAATTAAATACTTTGCCAAGAATGTCTTGAAATTGGCATATAACCAAATAGAAATTGACGAAAAATTTAAAGAAGTCACTACAATTAATACCCCGATAGGTTTACTAAGATGAAGTTAAGACTTCAAACCATATTTTTGAAAAGGCAATTGAAAAAGTTCTATTGGAAAGGGTAAAAATATAATCATATATCAAGACAACATAGGCATAGGTGCTTTCAGTAAAGAAGAATTTAAAAAAAAACTGAACAAATTTTAAAAAACTAAAAATGCTGTTATGAGGATAAACAGTGATAGATATAAGTTAAATTGCGACATATCGTATTTGAGATAACAAATATCGAAAGAAGGAATTTTACTAGACAATAAACTGATAAATAAAATATCGGAAGTATCTACATCAAAAAAGAAAAAAAGAAAATTCTTTTGGGGATTAACCAATTTTTAGAGCAAATATCTACCGAGATACAGCGCTCTAATAGGACCATTTGCAGAATTACGGAAAAAGAATACAGAAAGAATTTAAGTGAACTCAAAGGCAAAATATAACTTTTGAAACCTTAAAAAAAGGCCCTAAAAAGAAAACCGATTGCAAAAATCTTTAACCCCCAAAAAGAAGTGATATTGACGATGGATGTAAGTGAGCATGCTGTAGCCGCAATTTTATCTCGAGAAAGTCATCCAATAATATACCTGTCGAGAAAATTAACGTCAGCTGAAGCTAACTACTCAAATATTGAGAAGAAAGCGTTAGCAATAGGGCGCACAGAATGAGCTCGACATTTTTTTAAGACGAAAATTTTTGTTTATAATCATATCTCCAACTTTTTAGTGTTTAATTTAACCCCAAAAGGAATTACCAGAAATATTTTCTAGAATTTTAAGATGGGCTAAAAACTTATGATCCAGTGTTAAGTAGAATTTCAAAAGAATAAAAGAATCACATGGAACAATTGTTCAATGGCAAAAGAACATAAAAATCAAGACATGTGTAGATTACTAATATTAATAAAAAAAAAAAGATTAATATGATTCTACAAAATAAAAGAAATTTTAACCTTTTATTTTACAACATAAGAACATGTGGACAAATCTGAAAACAAAATTAATCGTTCGTGTTTTGTTTTTCTTTAAAGTCTCTGCGAGTTGTAGAGAAATATCTGCAGTAGCGTGGTGTTAAAAGTGAGCATGCTGTAGCCGCAATTTTATCTCGAGAAAGTCATCCAATAATATACCTGTCGAGAAAATTAACGTCAGCTGAAGCTAACTACTCAAATATTGAGAAGAAAGCGTTAGCAATAGTATGGCGCACAGAATGAGCTCGACATTTTTTTTAAGACGAAAATTTTTGTTTATAATCATATCTCCAACTTTTAGTGTTTATATTTAACCCCAGAAAGGAATTACCAGAAGTCATATTTTCTAGAATTTTAAGATGGGCTATAAAACTTATGGACTTTGATTTCAACATCATATGCGTAAAGGGGAACACTATTCCACACGTGGATTCGCTATCAAGACTAAATTTCGAAAGTAAAAATTCGAAACGTCTGAAAATTCAGAAGACAAAATAATACACTGGGTTGAAACGGACGTGTTACCCCTAAATCGTGTCAGAATGGAAACCATACAAGATCCAGTGTTAAGTAGAATTTCAAACAGAATAAAAAGAATCACATGGAACAATTGTTCAATGGCAGAAAGAACCGACAAAGAATCAAGACATGTGTAGATTACTAATATTAATAAAAAAAAAGATTAATATGAGTTCTACAAAATAAAGAAATTTTTATTACCTTTTATTTTACAACATAAGAACATGTGGACAAATCTGAAAACAAAAATTAATCGTTCGTGTTTTGTTTTTCTTTAAAGTCTCTGCGAGTTGTAGAGAAATATCTGCAGTAGCGTGGTGTTAAAAGTATTATCGCTGAGTCTTAATTTTGATACTGTTCGTTCAGCGGTCAAGGGAGAAGGCTGCAGTGAGACACAGTTGTATTCATCTTGCCAAGCAAGTGAACTGTTCTAAAGTGGTTTGAAAATATTCTCATTTTTAAATATTCTGATGGGATTGTTATGGGATCACGCATGTTAGTGTTAGCTCCACAAATTTCTTACGAAGCGACAGCTTTTTTATTTTTTTTTTATTTTATTTTTTTTTTTTGTACATCTGATTGGTTAAAATATGTCGCCGAGCGCGTTATTTTTTTTTTATAAAAAGTGCGTTGGTGTCTTTTATAGATTAAGAATTGCATCAAAGTTAATTTTTCTCGAACTTTCCTTGATGGAAAAATTGCATCATTTCTTGCATGTATTAAGTGTAGAGGAAGGCATAATATGCAATGGAGATATTATAATAACCCCGTAAAGTTTAATAAATACTAAAAGGTGTAAATGATGATGGCCAGGATATTTTCGAGATGTAGGGGATTATGCAAAAAGGTTCCTAAAATGTGCTGAAATAAAAAAAAAAAAACTTTCGGCAAAACTAAATTTAATTTACTAGTGGCCTAAAGAAAAGGAACCATGGACTTGTGTACACAGGGATTATGCCCATATTAAAGGCATGGGGCTATTTTTAATTTTAGCGGACTCATTTTCAAGATAGCACGAAGTAATTAAGTTTGCTGACAGAAAAGCTGCCACTGTAAAACAAATATTAAGAACAATATTTTCTAGGAATGGGGTACCTAAAACTTTGGTCTTAGAGAATTTTGAGAAGAATGTTTGTGCTTGAGGCTAGAGCGTATTGGATGCGTCCTGTATACGACACAACATTATCACACACAATCGAATGGAATCAGAAAAAAATGTTCAGACTATGAAAATGGGACTAAAAAATTTTTCCTCATCTAATGATAATATAGAGAGTTACTTACGAAGATTACTATTAAGCTATAGAACAATTCCACATGCTGGCAGACTATAAAGTCCCTCTGCATTCATAGGTAGACAGATTAGAGCTCCCATAACAATGTCATTTTCAACAAGTGAAAGTGTATGGTATAAAAAAGACAAAGAATCTAATTCAGAAGAGGTGAACTTTGTACTACAGAAAAGACACAACACAGCAATACTAACGAAAAATGGATCTATTCAGAAATAGAATGGAACTCGAGAATATAGAAATGAACGAAGAATCAGAAGATGAATGACATGAAGAGAAGTAAGGGAACCTAATGATTCCAGGAATGAAACTGAATAATCAATGGTTGTTAATGACCAGAAATCTGACGAGAATTCGGAAGAGAAAAATGAATTCTATATAGAAAGAAATCAAGATACACACCAAGAAAGACAGTTTTGATTCTCAAAAATAATTAGAAGTCAAAGATCAGCGAAAGGCATAAGGCCATTTTGGTTCAGGGAAGTTTAGTATTGTATGTAAATGTGGTACTGCTATCAAGGCAGTATGCCACATCGAATGCCAGTCGAGCTACCATCTGTGGACCTGACAACGTCTATTCCAGAGAGTACTCTTCTTCATAATAAAATTATATTCTTTCTTCCACGTTTTCATATCGTTCTCCTCCCTATTCAGTTTTCTTTTGTTTTCTTTCAATAATCTGTTTATTGTCGAAACCGATTTTTAGCAGTCCCTCAGAAACCTGAAGTTGATCAAAGAGGGTCAGGACTAGATTGATCTAAAAAAACACCTCTTACATTCGGCAGCATGATATGAATAAAGGAAAACATAACACATCTCGATTAACGGGGCTCATATAGGAACTCGTATAACGACGTCCAGTAGAGAATTCGAATAATATTTTTACGAAAAACAGTTTCACAGGGGCCCTTCTTCAATGTCTTTTGAGTGTCATCAGCTTTGGTGCGAGTTGGAAGAACGCCGTAAGCAACCCGAATTGAAGTAAGGAAATGTTATACGTTGTTTCCTCTTTTCTATCTTTTCTTTTCTTTTTCTTTATTTCTTTATTTCTTTCGTTCTTTTTCTTTTTTCTTTTGTTTTTCTTTCTTGCTTTCTTTTTTCTTTTTTTTCTTTTTTTTTTTCTTTTCCTTTCTTTATTTTCTTTTTTTCTTTTTATTTCTTTCTTTATTTCTTTCTATTTGGCTTTCTTTTCCCTATTTCTTTTTCTTTTTCTTTCTTTTCTTTTTCTTTCTTGCTTTATTTTCTTTTTCTTTCTTTTTCTTTTCCTTACTTTCTTCCGTTTTTCTTTCTTTTTCTTTCTTTCTTTTCTTTGTCTTTCTTGCTTTCTTTTTTTCCTTTCTTTCTTTCTTTCTTTCTTTCTCTTTCTTCCTTTTCTGTTCCTTTCTTTCTTTCCTTCTTTCCTTCCTTCTTTCTTTTCTTTTTCCCTCTTTCTTTCTTTCTTTGGTTTATTTTTCTTTCTTTCTTTCTATTTCATTTCTTTCTTGATTTCTTTTTATTTCTCTCTTTTCTTTTCTTTTTCTGTCTTTCTTTCTTTCTATCTTTTCTTTTTCTATATTTCTTTGTTTTCTTTTTCTTGCTTGCTTTACTTTCTTCTTTCTTTTTTCTTTTCCTTTCTTTCTTTCTTTTTCTCTCTTTTTTCTTTTCTTTTTCCTTCTTTCTTTCTTTCTTTCTTTGTTCATTATGAAAATAATCGAGGGCTGCTATTAACCATAGAACAGTGAGTTGTGCTTTTAATACGATCACTACATTACTGATCGTTGCATAACCAACTTACATTATATTTGGTGTGGGATCATGAAACTAGTTTCATTTGATTTCTTTATATTCTATTTAAAACCTCTCTTTCTAGTATTTCATTCAATATCTAATTCTTTCTGTGTTTTTTTTAATTATTGTCGATTTCATGTTATCTTTTTTCTGAAATAATTTCCTCCTTTTTCCATATTATTCTTCTTTGTTTTTTTCCCCGCTTCTCTTATTTTATAATTTCTTTTCCTTCTCTTTATCTTCAACTCTTTTTCTTAATACTTTTCTCTCTATTTCTACCGATTCCACGCCTTGTCTTTAATTCTTATTCTCCCACACTAAACGCAAATCTTTCGCATCCATCCTCCCACTTCACTTACCTTGCAACATCGTTTCTTTACACTTTTCTCTTCCATTTTTTCTTTTTCTGTTTCTTCTCCTATTCTTGTCTTATACATTTTACAACGTTATTTTTTCCCGCTCATTTTTTTTCAATTTTCTCAGCGTGCTTATCACTCCTCCTCTTCCTCCTCTTCACCCCTTCTATTATATATCTAACCCCCACTGTCATTCACTTTTCTCTGCTGTCTCCATGATCCTAACTAATTCGCTTCAGTGTCCTTCTTGTAAGAATCACAGTTCACTCCTCCCTACCCAACAAGAAATTATAACGTACATCTTTGAACGCATATTTCATCATGCCTTTTTTTTTTTACTAATTCATATCCAACTATTTGCTTTTGTATTTTAATTATAATTTCTGAGTAATGATTCCAATTCCGAAAAGCTTCATTATCATTACGTTCTTGTGGGCAGGACATGGCTGTCAGTATTTCCAGTTCGGATTCAAGTGAAGCAAAATTTACTTATTCATATACGCCCAATGACAGAAATTCTGGATTTATTTAGATCTGATAATTCGTTGTTTTCTTGATAATCTTTTCTTTTTCCTTTTTTTTAACTTATTAACTCTATAACGATATCATTTGACCTTTTAATCTGTGTAAATGACATTAACAATTTGGTTTGTACGCGATGTTTTTCATCAATGGATTGAAAAAGCCGTTCAATGAGGAAATTTTGAGGAAAATGGAAGCAAAAAGAGGCTTAGAATAAAAAAAAAGGCAGTTCAATATTTTGGGACACATATTGAGGACAGAAGGCTTGGAGGTTTTGATACTCACAGGACCTACTGAAGGCAAGAGGAGCAGAAGAAAACAGTCTGTAACCTACCCAATCGATGCCGTTCACACGCGCACACGCAAGCACACACACACACACACACACACACACATATACACTCACATATACACACACATCAGTAAAACATTATTGAGAAGGTACTTATTGTATTGCTTTGTATGCGTTGTATGTCGCTGTGTGCAATATTTTCGCATGTAGAAATTCAATAACGCGCTGCTGTTTGATATGCACTTTCACGTCAGATTTTATTTTGTCAAGAAATATTTTTAAAAAAGAAAATTTACGTAAAGGTTCAGCTTCTGCTATAATCTCCAAACATGAGGACCTTACCTGGGGACCGTCAATTGTTATCTCTTCTCCTTATCTTCGTAATCTTAATTTCTTACCACCTTTTCTTTCATTTATATTACATCCTTTCTTTATCATTACTATGTTAACAGTAACCTTTTATCTTGAGTGACTCACGAGCCTTTTATTGGGTGAATCTTAGTATATAAGACAGCTACAATTTTATGTAGGGTTAGACCAATCAGCTGAACTTTTCTGACTAAATCTCTTATGTAACTAATTAAGTCTTTAATAATAATATTATCTTGAAAATGTTTTAAGATTTTCCTAGCGGTACAAATTTTTATTATTACTAAAATAGACTGTTATACTTAATGGAAAAATCGAAAGGAAAAATAGCTACTGTTTAATGTACATCGAAAAATAGGAATAAAACTAACAGCTGACCGGTTTTCGTTCCTCTCTCTTCAAATCTCGATCGAGGAAATTAAAACAAATGAAATACTACGACTAAATTGAGAGTAATCTTATAAAAGAGGATATATATCTATATAAAACAGAAGACGTGCGTCTGTGTGTCTGTGTGATAACTTTTCACTTGAGATCCATCCAATCGATTTTGACCAAACTTGGTAGATACATAGTACAATGTAAGGGATAGGTTCTTAGTGCAAAAAATCGATAATTTTTAAAAATCAATAATAGATAAATCAGATCAAAAATCGATAAATTCAACTTTTTTCTTCCGATTTCGTTCAAACTCAGTATGTAGGTTACTTACATCATGACGAGCTCAAGGATACCTCATTTTTATTTCTACGACACTACGTTTAGCGAAAAACCACGAAAAACGAAAAATTGATTTCAACACAAATTGATGTCAACAAAAATCGATATCAACACAAATCTTAAACTAAAAACTTCCTCAATTTTTAAGCAATATAATATAAAATTCATCCAATTGTAGTCAACACTAAGTTGAGTGTTTAACAGTCATTTAACTTGATATTTTAGTTCATCCATATAGTGAAAAATCGCGTGAATAACGAAAAATTTTACTGGTTTCTTTTTTTATTTTTCGTTGATCTTTCAATCAATTTTCATCAAACTTAACAATTACTTTATAAATGTGTCTTCTTTTACATCCCTGGTATCACACTGACAAATTGAATTTCAAAAACTCCAAAATAATTGTGGTCTGAAGTGGGTTTTCATGTTGCCTGTTTTACCCCTTCATGTCCTCGGCTAACTTCGATTGAATAAATACAGACTTCTCTTATATCAGTAACTGCATTAATTCAAAATGATTTTTAATGAAAGTACTTCAAAGTAATTGAAGAAGATAGACTCCGCTACATCTAAACATGATGCTGTTTTTGCTCTATTTTAATTGAACGCTTTTTCTGATCGACCAGCTAGGTATGACTGCTAGCACACATATATTATTAATAATAATATTGTGTGTGTATGTGTCAAAATTTCAGATATAAGTAAGATATATCTGTATCTTTCGTTTATTAAACATTAACTTACATCACTTAGCATCCTTCATAATTTAACGAGACTTTCAGTTAACCTGATATACATTTATGAACGTTTCTTAAATGTAACATTTTTTTTGACAAACTAACATTTTTACTTTTGTTTATAAATCCTTGTAAAATGAAATCCATGCATTTGCTTTGATAAAGGGCATCAAAGGCTGAAACGCGTCGGTTAAGATAAGTTTCCCTTTTGTCTTTGTTCATTTATACCATGAACAGATTATATAAAGACTTATTAGCCATTCCTTTTGTTTACATAAAAGTTGTAGAGATTTAATAAATATGGTCTCTGAAAGTTTGAAATCAAAATTCAAATGTGAGCAGTTGAAAACAGAGAAAATATTCTCATGTTAGTACATGGCCCATTGACGATTATTTATATATAAAAATAAATCAACTCAAATATACTCAGAACGATCAAATTCCAATTCATTTTATGAGTACTTTATTAACTTGAGATTTTAGTCTTCTTAATTTGTGTGTAAAAGACACGTTTATGACTTAAAATGAGCGTGAACATTTTGGGACATACAGAGATGATTCACTATTATCGTCGGATTTTAGTATACGCGAGGGATTTTGGAACTTGTCTACTACAGATAAGAAGATCCTCCTCTATGTAGCGAGTGTAACAGCAAAATTGTTCATTTATTAGATTAATATTTTAAGCGTTGTATCTTAGAAATGATTAAAGATTTATTACTGGAATTCTCCGAGGTTTTTATAACGTTATTAGATTCTACATTGAGCAATAAGAATGTATAATTACTCTTTAAGCTTAACAGAATAATCGTGACAAAATCGATCATAAACAAAAATGACATGTTCATTATTAAATAATCATAGTTAAGGATCAGAAGCTCATGAAGGATTGAAACTAAGTTCATATATATATATATATATATATATATATATATATATATATATATATATATATATATTCCAGGGTCATTTTACAACTTATTCAAGATGATCTTTCCCCTCTCTAACAATCTGTCCTCTAGTGACAACGTGTCTTAAAGGTTTCATGTATGATTTCATTTTCAAGAATTTTTCATTGCTATTTGAACTGCCATAGTTGAAACTCCTTTTTCACCTGCCAAATGTCTTATAGATTGAGTTGGATCTTTTTTAATTGATCTCTTTAGCTCAAGGTTGAAATGATGACCCCTTTTCCTGTTGTGACCACTTGATCCAGTTTTCCTCTGTACCATTCACTCTTTTTTTTTAAACTTATTCACAGTTCCCTTTATGGTTCTTGAAAGATGGAAGCCAGAGTATGAATGTTGGTACCATTAATGAAAGTCTGAATAATCTCTTCCCTCTCACCATTGCTCATTTGGAAAGAGAGTGAGGCTGAAACAAAACAATTTTAAGCTGTTCTCTTTCTAGCTGAATAACTGAAAGGTTTTTTTCCGAGTTTCTTACGGTAAATGGTATCAAGATGGCTAAATGTCTTATCTGAAAACGTGGAAAAAAACGGAGTGTAGTGGTTTTTAGATATTCAACATTTTTGGGAGATGGACAATTATGCTGTTACATGATTTGGACAATTTTGCTGTTCCATCTGGTATATATATATATATATATATATATATATATATATATATATATATATATATATATATATATATATTTGTGTGTGTGTGTGTGTGTGTGTGTGTGTAAATATTCTCAGATAGAGTGTATCCGTAAACGTGACAAAATTAATATAAAGAGACAAGAGGAAAAAACTACTTTCAGTCAACGCGTTTCGTCCTCTAAGGGACTTTATCAAGGCAATGTTTTTTCATAAAAAAACTGAATATTTCACGGTCAGTTTACTTTTGACAGACTTTGAATTATGACACCTTGTGTCCTCGACATGCTTTGACTGACCTTTCAACAACCTGATAAATATTCATGAACGTTCTCAAATCAAAAAGGTTTGATAGACCAATGATATCCTCACCTTTGTATATAAACACGTTCAGCAAAATATATACTACATTGCCTTGGTACAGTCCCTCAGGGAACGGAATGCGTCGGTTTAGAATAGTTTTTTCTTTTGTCACTTTTTATTCATATATATATATATATATATATATATATATATATATATATATATATATTAAATAAAATATGAAATGCCTAATGGGGTCTTCTAAAGAGGTACACCGGAGAAAGGAAGCTCAATGAAATATTAACTGGCAGAGCCTTACTATTTTTCAATAAATTCCAGGTGAAAGGTGGCCGACCACAACTAAGATTTTCATGCGTCTGACACAGTCATCAGGCGGCTGGCAACAGTTATTTGAGAAAAAAAGGCTCTTTATACACCTTTGGCAAGTTCAAGATGTTACAAGAATGGTTGGTGTGTACCTACCTTGCATATAGCAACCAAACTTACCGATGTGCCCATCTGGTCAAGTTGGAAATGCATTATTTGAAAAGAAAAAACAGACAGAGAAAGTTCTCGATATCATGGGAATCAATAGGACTTCAGGACACACACACTCATACACACACACTGGCCTTGTTCGTGAATTAAAAATATATCTACGTCTCTGCAGCTTGTACACTATTTGAAAAGAAAAGCAGAGTAAAAATGACGGTGAGACCACCTAAGGGTCTCACAAAGCCTCGCTGCCATCGCTGCCATCTAAACGTAATGACTAATAGGAAAGCGACCCACCCGTCCAGGTCATGTAGATGTTTCGGAGCTCGAATTGCTACTATCTTTGAGGCTGAGTAATATTTTATTGAACCCCATTTTCTGTTTTTCTAAACTAAACTCATGTACAATGTATTAAAAAAAATTAAAAAAACTTATCCTGATTTTTCTCTTTGCTTGTCTTTCGATTGCATTTCGTTTTCAGTTACCTGGTGCACCGTATATTTTCTTCCTTTTATTCTATGACGTAGGAGATAATTCCTCTCCACTACTTCCTTTTCTTTATGTTATACCGTACCTATGGACTATAATGGGTATGTTTCAATCCTTATAAATACAATAGAATATACTGTATGCGGTATTCATTTGGATTCACTTCCAAGTGTGCGGATCAAATTCTCTGTCTACGGACAGATAGGATCCCCAGACAGGGCTGTATCGAGAGACAGAATCTCATCTG
>CAHIKZ030003625.1:887500-895000 GCA_903632075.3 Acanthosepion pharaonis | reverse complement strand
CATGCAAAAAGTTGATAAGCCGTTAAAAAAATCAGAAAGAAAGGAAGATAAACAACTGTTAGTGGACCAAAGAATGTTGATAAGAAAGAAAGAAAGAACATTTAAGGAATCAAAGAATGTTGATTGGAAAGAAAGAAAGAAAGAAAGAAAAAAAGCGACAAAGAAAGAAAGAGAGAAAGAAAGAATATTTAAGGAATCAAAGAATGTTGATTGGAAAGAAAGAAAGAAAGAAAGAAAAAAAGCGACAAAGAAAGAAAGAGAGAAAGAAAGAATATTTAAGGAATCAAAGAATGTTGATTGGAAAGAAAGAAAGAAAGAAAAGGAAAGAAAGAAAGAACATTTAAGGAATCAAAGAATGTTGATAAGAAAGAAAGAAAAAAGAAAGAAAGTGGGAGAAAGGAAGAAAGAAAGAACATTTAAGGAATCAAAGAATGTTGATTGGAAAGAAAGAAAGAAAGAAAGAAAGAAAGAAAGAAAGAAAGAGGAAGAACATTTAAGGCATCAAAGAATGTTGATTGGAAAGAAAGAAAGAAAGAAAGAAAGAAAGAAAGAAAGAACGAGAGAAAGGAAAAAGGAAAGAAATGAAGAAGAAAAGAAAAACTATCTAAACAAGAAAACTGGAAAGAACGCAGCACATTAAAGAATATTTCCTAAATTTTGTGTTTTCCTTTTCATCTTCTTTCTTTCCTTCTTTCCCACTCACTTTCTTACTAGTTCTTTCTTTCTTATCAACATACCGAGATATTTTAACAGTTATTTATTTTTCTTTCTATTCAATCCCCTATTTTTTAACATATTTCTATTTTAAATTTTCAAATCCATATTTATATTTTAATTTTCCATGAAAATTTCATTGTAGCTTCCGTAAATATATTCGAAAAATACATAAAGTAATTTGTGTTTGATAAACATTAACACTATTTCACTCGGCTGCTTGCAACCTAAATCTTCCAATATTATTTCAAACTACTGCTTTGCTTCCAATTATTCAAAACAAAAAAAAAATAATTCAAAATAATAAACGAATTTCGCAAAAGTGCAAAGACACATGGCATTAAGAGAGTAGTTTATTGAAATGTTAACGTTTTGATTATGAGACACTAATTAATGTTTTGGCAATTGAAATCTGAGCGAATCTTTAAAAGGACCGATGTATTTGGGCAGCGATCAACCAGAGGAAGACAACCATTTTAGAAAATGGCGACTGAGAAGATAATGTTGTGATTGGCCTTTTAAATTTGAAATGATTGGTCGAACCGTAAGAGAGATGCCGAAGAAGAAAAGATGGCAGAACTTTAAAGGTGAGAGACAGTGCAGGCGTAAGATGTTTTTGCGAATATCATTTTTTACAACTCATGCTTCATTGACAGACTAAGCACATATATCATTTGATTATAGTGGTGAAGGCTTGTGCAGAACTTTTTTCTGGAAGAGCTTAACACAACACATCTAGTTCACATTATGCCACAATGTTCCCAAACGACCCACCACAGGTTGTGAATTAAGAGTCGGAAGCACGCTGGAGTAATGGCTAGTAAATTGGATTAAGGTATTTGAGAGCCGAGTTCAAATTGTAGTTTAGTTCATTGCATTACGTGCTAATACCCTTGGGAAAAGTTTGAATCTCCAATCTACCCATAGCTATGGGTAAATAGCAGGACAGACTGTTGGATAACATTTGGTGTCCAACTATCTAGAAGAAGAAAAATATATAAAAATATTAAAATGTTTAATATCTAAAAACCAATAAACTAATTGAGTTTTTTTCCCACGTTTTCAAATAAGCCAGTTAGCCATCTTGATACCATTTGTCACAAGAATCATTGAAAAACCCCTTGAGATATTCAGCTAGAAAGAGAAAAGTTTAAAATTGTTTTGTGTCAGCCCAACTGTTTTCTCAAATAAGCAATGGTGAAACGAAAAAATCATTCAGGCCTTCAGTAATGGTACCAACATTCATACTCTGACTCCCATCTTCAAAATCCATTAAAAGATCATCAAGAGAATGGTGAATAAATTAAAAAAAGAGGGAACAGTAGAGAGGAAAACTGGATCAGGAGGTCACAACAGGAAGAGGGATCATCATTTCAACTTAGAGTTAAATACATTCTTATTGTTCAAAGTAGAGTCCAATAATGTTATAAAAACCTGGGAGAATTCCAGTAAGATATTTAATTATTTCTAAGATACAAGGGTTCAAAGCTTAATCTAACAATTGGACAATTTTGCTGTTACACAATTTGGACAATTTTGCGGTTATAACCCGTATATATATATATATATATATATATTAGCAGCCATACTCATCTGGTCGATCAGAAAAAGCGTTCAATTAGAATGGAGCAAAAACAGCATCATGTTTAGATGTAACAGAATCTATCTTCTTCAATTACTTTAAAGTACTTTCATTTAAAACCATTTTGAATTAATGCAGTTACTGATATAACAGAAGTCGTCTGTATTTATTCAGTCGAAGTTAACCGAGGACATGAAGGGAACCCTGAAGTCCTACTTCATCCACAATTATTTTGGAGTTTTTGGAATTCAATTTGTCAGTGTGCTACCAGGGATATAAAAGAGGATACATTTATAAAGCAACTGTTAAGTTTGATGAAAATTGGTTGAAAGATCAACGAAAAATAAGAAAGAAACTAGTAAAATTCGCCATTTTGCGCTATTTACGCGGGTTTTCCCTATATGGGTGGATTCAGTTATCAAGTTAAATGACTTTTAAACAATCAAGTTATTGTTGGCTACAATTAGGTTTGTATTAGATTGCTTGAAAATTGAGGGAATTTTTAGTTTAAAATTTGTGTTGAAATCGATTTTTCGTTTATAGCGGGGTTTTTTTCGCTAAAAGCATTGGCGTATAAATAAAAATGAGATATCGTTGAAATCGCCATGATATAAGTAACCAACATAGCAAGTTTGAACGAAATCAGAGGAAAAAGTTGAATTTATCGATTCTTGATCAGCTTTCCCGATTACTGATTTTTATAAATTATCGATTTTAACGTTAAGAACCTATTTCTGACATTGTACAATGTATGTGTCAAGTTCGATCAAAATCGGTTGCGTGGATCTTGAGTGAAAAAGTATCACGCAGACAGACAGACATCCCCTGTTTTATATATATATATATATATATATATATATATATATATATGTAAAAAAGCCAAAGTATGCCACTACCAGTGTGCTGATTGGGCAATGTTTTATCGTTTGGACTTCTACGAATCTATATTTGTTAGCTTCAGTTTCGTATCCGAAACGTAAAAAAACTAATTTTTGAAAGAATTTTTTTTTATGCGACATTATTTCTTATCCCTAGAAATTTCGGATAAAAATTCTATCAAAAATTACCGTTGCTTATGTTTCGGGTACGAAATTCAAGCTAGCAGATATCATTTTTTTTTTTAAATATCTCCTTTCCTAAGAGAAATACTCTTTTTTCAAGCGAAAACTTTCATATATTAAAAGAAAACGATTAAAACAAATTAATAAAATAATAAATAAACGACAACCACATTTATTGAGTTTCGTTTGTTCAGCATTAAATTACATCATTTAGCATCTTCCATCGTTTACGTTGACTTTCACAATCAGCCTTAAGAATAAATTTGAGCATTCTTAATTTTAAAATTTTAACGATATTTTTTTACTTCCCATTGAATACTATTGGAAAAATGGAATTGTTAACGGCTGCTACTGATTTAAACGCATCGCTCTTCGTTAGAACTGAGTACTATGCTGGCTAGTATGGCGTGTATATATATCAAGTATATAATGCGTTAAAAGTCCCTTCTTCTGCTCTGCAAGGGTCTCTGACTGATGTCAGATCGGTCGAGTTTCGATCGATGTCTAGCCACAGGAAACTGTCTGTCTGTCTGTCTGTCTGTCTGTCTCTCTCTCTCTCTCTCTCTCTCTATATATATATATATATATATATATATATATATATATATATATCAGCATGAATCCATCCAGTTCTTATCTTAAATAGCAACTTAAAAGAGACTGTTTAACCAACACAAGAACTGACTAAAATTTATGTTAAAAAAAAATAAAAATCAAAAATCAAATGAAAACTACAGGCAAAAGTTCATTTCCTCCATCAAGACATTCATTTCTGTAGTTCACTGCTACCAGCAAGCAGAAATTTTTTTCTCCTGATGATGGCCATGTTGGCCGAAACTAGTCGAGGAATCTAATTGAAATAATAATAAAAATGAAATAATATTAACATACAACCCAGTGTGTCTGAAGATTTTAATTTTTTAATATTTTTGTTGTTCAATATATATATATATATATATATATATGCGTGTGTGTGTGTGTGTATAATCTTACTAGGGCAGTCGATGGGGATGTCTTCTGAAGCCTTCGGTATTGATTTGATGTCTTTTCTATTTCCGAAAATGTACATTTAATGCCTGAACCAATATTCAAAACCTCGGAAACAAGTATCCAGCTGTGCGTTTGACCGCCAAATATGCTGACATGTTTGCAAGATAAAAAACATTGGACGGAAATATAACGACATGCAGTTTGTAAAACACGAAAATCCAAACCAGAATAATGTGCACTCAAATAGTAAGAAATAAACTCACCTAGCTGAGTAGAAGTGGTTAGCAGCAGTTTTCTCTTGTAGTAAGTTTTGTTTTCACTCGATGCCCCATTAATATGTCTTTGTGCCAATTTAACCTGTACAAAGCAAGTAACTCAGACGCCAACCGTTATTGGAGGATTAGCAAGCTGACTCATTACAGCGATACCTTTACAGTATTCGATCCCTTAATGTTTTTTTTCTAAACTTTCTTCTTCGGGGTTTTGAACAGAAGCAGGGGTTTCCCTTGTTCCCTGTTTAAGATTACGTTTCAGTTCCTTCTTTTAAAGGCTTCTTCTTCTCTTTCACTCATAGTATTCCCTTGCGTCTTAGTGGCATTATCGCCTTGTTTGGGGGTGGATTGATTTTTTTTTAAATTGTTTCTACAGAAGGATGTTGGGCATAGCGTGTAAGCAAAGATAACGTTTTCAGGTAAAGAGAATAAAAAACGACACTTATTCAGTCTGCAGCAGAATTACCCCCGAAATAAACCTCCCGCATAATGGTAAGGCATTAGCTAAATGAAGACACCATTGCTACTAATGTCGGAGGTATTTCAAGGAAGTATTTCTACCGACTGCAATTAGAATAATAAAAAGACAGCTGAAATTTCCGGGACACAAAATTCTGGGACACAAAGTGAAGAAGGACATGGAAAATTTGACACTTACAGGACATCTTAAAGGCAAAAGGTGTTAGAGGAAGCCACGAGACTCCTACCTGATGATCTTATGTGAATGAATAACAGAATGCGAGTGGAAGGAATGGTAAAAAGAAAAAAATCAGTAAGGGCTACAAATAACAAGCAGTTGTAGAGAGCCACGAACACCCATGTCCTAAAGGTACATATAGCACGTTGTAGAAGATAATTTTCGCCTGAGCAAAACTTACTAATTAATTAACGCCTATCGTTAACTTAATCGTGGCAATCGACCTGATCATTATCAACGAAATGAATGCATTCTTTGTTGTTCATGATGACGGTCGTCTTCGAGTATAGAATCCAGAGGTTAGCAGTGAATATTTCGAAGACAGTAGGAAAGCGTTGTTCAGGTTTAGCAGTGGATATTTTGGTAAAAGTAGCAGAGCGTAGTTCATCCTTCTGTTATCTCTTCGCCTGACAAGCTGGCACTGGACATTCGGGTAGAGTAGACAAAATGGCCGCCTTTATACACGACGGATTGAATGTTCTACGTCTTCTGATAGATTAACCTTCTATTGGTGGACTATAAAGTGAGTCAAGTCATTTGTGCTAGCTCACTAGTACATACATATACACAAAAAACTGCAACATTCTTCACTTGCTGACTCACGAGCGTAGTCCTGTTTCAAAGCTCAGTTTAGTCAGTAAATTTTGTTACTTTAGTGCAATGGTTGACACGTTTATTTTGTAGAACAGTTTTTTAATATAATCTATTGATTTCGGTTCACACTGTGCGCCCTTATTCCAGACTAGCCACAGTTTAATATATATCAAAATGAGGAGCGCTACATTTAGTAAAGGTGTTATCGTGAAGTAGGAATTAACGGCTCAGTTTATTTCGTATTGTTTCTTTAACTAGCGGTCACCCAATACCAGGTTCATGAGCCACTCAAGGTAGAATGTTACTGAACAAAATATGAGAGATGAATGTAATAAGAAGTGAGGATTATGACGAATGTATAGGATAGATAAAGATTGACTCTTGACTTGAAAAGGTTAAGCTTCTAGTCCGTTCAACGAAGTAACAGTTTTTGAGGAAAAGGCTAAGTGGTACTTTCTTCCGTCTTTTCGAACACAGGAGAAATGAGGGTGTTTTCGACTCTGTGGATGAAGCGTGCCGTGTCCTAATACCGGTTCTTGGAGAAAAAAGCTGTGTGAATGGAACTTTTTTCTTACAGTTGCAATAGGAAGAGAATAAGGGTGATTCGACTTGGCTGAGTCAAATAAATGTTCATTGTAGAATGTTATGTATGTGTGGGTGTGAATGTGTAGGCATGTGCATTTGTTGGATAGCGATCAGTGTTGTGCTTTATGCATTCTCAAAGATCATTGCAATCTAATAATTCAAATGCTCTACACTTGACTACAACCATCAAAAAATGACTCATCCTAGTTGATCATTGAAATCATGAGTATTATTTCATTCATTCGTACATTTCTTGTTTTATTTTATTTTATCTTTTACAACTCTATTTATTTTTTCTCCTTGTTTTATTATTATTATTATTATTATTTAAGGTCTTTCTTCTTCATGCCATTATTATCACTATCATCATCATCATCATAATTAATTTTTTACAATTTCTATTAACATTATCTACTTTTATTATTATTATTTTCGATCTCATTTTACTTTCATTATCATCTTCCTGTATTTTTCATATTATTATTATTATTATTATTATTATTATTATTATTATTAATACCTTCTCCCTCATTATATTTTCGTTATTATAATCTTCTTCTTCTTCTTCTTCTTATTATTATTATTATTATTATTATTTTTTCTTGTCTTTCATTTTATTTTCCTTATCATCAACTTCCTCTATCTTTCATATTATTATTATTAGTGTTGTTATTATTATTATTATTATTTTATTTTTCTCAAAATCTATTTTTCATATTGTTATTGTTATTATTATTATATATCGTTCTCCTTCATTTTATTTTCGATATTATAATTCTCCTCTATTTTTCGTATTATTATTATTATTATTATTATTATTATTATTATTATTATTATTATTATTCACGTGACATTCTTGATCTTTACGGAGCAATTTTTGAGCAGGCAGAGGTCATTCAAAAAAAAATAAAAAAAAAAATGAAACAATAAATTCAAAGATTGTTTGATCTTTCGGTTATCATCTTTTTTATATCTTAGGTTTTTTTATGGAGAGAAGTAATAAGG
>CAHIKZ030003625.1:830000-885000 GCA_903632075.3 Acanthosepion pharaonis | reverse complement strand
GGGTTGGACAAAATAATTGGAACAGTTGCAAAATCCACTTCTATATTTCAAAGACCTATTATATTAAGAAATTTAACTAAAACTTCGTAATTTCAGGTTATATCTTTTGTAAATACATTTATTTATCTAGTTTATTGTCTTTTCAGTGTGTTTTGGCTTGCGTTTTTAAGTCTTCATATATGTTTCGAGAGGGTTGTGCTATTTGCATATTTTTATTTCTAAATTTTGTTTTGTGTGAGTACCTTCTCTGTTTCCAGGAACCATGATTTATTCCCATATATTTTCTGGGTTTCGTTGAATGTTACTGTACACTGGCGTGCAAAACGTTTGGGCCATCTCAGTAATCTAATTACTTTTGCTAAATTTATCCCAACATCTAGTGTGATGAGCAGTGTACATTTTTCGGCGGGTTTTATGATCTTTGAAGGCCAGCAAACAATTAAAACTGCATTTTCCTTAATGCTTTGTATTGGATGATAACCATCAGTGGACATTTTAATTCACAGCTTTTTTCTTAAAGTTAAAAAGGATTTTCTTTGCGGAAATGATTTTTTTTTATTACAGAAAGTCAAAAACATCCAAACATGAAGTTAGTAATTATTGTTACTGTTATTGACTAGAATAATTGGTATTGAACAGAACAATGGAAGAAGCAGTTTGTCACCATTCTTCTTGGCAGTAATCCCAAAGCTCTTGTTTATTGCATGGTCTTTGTTTGTGAACTTGTTTCTTTGGTTACAACCAAATGACTCAGTTACATTGAGATCATGACTATGTTCTGGACAGTCTTTAAAACATTGTTTCAAACATCAGCAAGAAACATTTTGTTGCATATGATGTATGGCAAAGCTCACCATCATGATGAACGTTTTCTCTCTCTCTCCTTAGTCTGGTAGACGAATAGACCATCAGTCAGTTATGTGCCATGCGTGATACACGCTTAGGTGATCATGTATCTTTCGAGGCAGATTTTTCCCGCAGTAGGTTGTCATTTATTTCTGCGGTAAACCAGTTGCCATCTAAGGCTACAGAACCCGGTCTGTCCTGCTATTTAGCTGAAGGGAGAAGAGAAGGATTCATACCTTTCCCAAGGGCATTAGCGCGCAAGTGAATGTGATGGAGTCAACTGGAATTCGAACTCGACTCTCCGAGTTTTAATTAAAAGATTTAAAAATCAAAAATCAGTTTTTATCAAACTTATGCATTGGTCAGCCCTTGATTTTTGAACTCGTTAATTTATAACATGCTTTGTTTATAGGGAAATCTGTTTTTTAGGGTCAGTCAGCTATGTGGCATGCGTGACACGATTAGGCGATCATGTATCTTTTGATATATGACTGACGAGGCAGATTTTTCCCCGCAGTAGGTTGCTATTTCTTTCTGCGGTAGACCAGTTGCCATTCAAGGGTATAGACCCCGGTCTGTCCTGCTATTTGCGCATAGCTGGCGGGAGAAGAAGAAGATTCACACCTTTCCCAAGAGTATTAGCACATAAGTGAATGTAATGGATTCGACTGGAATTCGAACTCGGCTCTCCGATTCCTCAATCCGAGCCGCTATCATTTACTCCACAGTAAACTAATATAGTTTTCTCTGTTTAGGTTTCCATCAATTTTAACCAATTTTTTTCTACTGTTACTGCTTTTGATGCAACTCCACACATTACCACCAAATTATACCATTTTTGTTATCTATCTTGCTTTCTTTCTTTCTCACACTGGTCTTCCTATATATAATCTTGCATTATAATGCAATTTTATTTTGCATTCATCACTAAAAAAATACTTTTTGCCATTTTACAGCATCCCATGTAAGATATTTTTTTGACCTCTTCAAATTTCTATTTCGATGTTGTTGTTTTTTTATTTTTCTATTTTTTATTTTTTTGTTAATGACGGTGTTTTTGCTGCTATACGCCTGTTCAAGTTGGGGTTTTTTCAGAAGACATCTGTGTATTGTATCAACTGAAACCTTTCGTTGTCGAATAGCAATAATTTTCGGCATTTTTTATTTCTTTGTATAATTCTTACTTAATTTGTTTCAAATATGAAAATTTGTAACCAAAGGAAATATATACAAAACAAATAAGTAAATGGAGTATTTTACATAAATAAATAAAATAATAAATAAAGTAAAGTAGCCAGGATTATAAATAAACAACAGCTTTAATCCCAAATAAACGAACTGGGGAGTGACATTTCCCCATTCTCTCAATCTCTTTAATCCCTCAGTGATCTATAGAGAGAGCTTGTGAAAAGAGTATAGACACATGGTCTGAAGATCTCTTGAAATGTGAAACTGAAAATCATTATGCAGTGTTGATACGTATCTCTTCATAGTATCTGTCTATCTGTCTCTCTCTCTCTCTCTCTCTCTCTCTATATATATATATATATATATATATATATATATATATTGTGTGTATTTAGGCATTTAAAACAACATGCCTGCCCGCACACACAATTCCGTAAAATACTTGTCGAAAACACAATTATACTTCAACATGAAAACAATAGACAAAAACTAAAAATACTTGAAGCATTATACATCAAACAGTTGAAACCCAACCTAAACAAAATCAATTATGGCATCTCTACAAATATTCTGAAATGTCTATAATTGGTAACAGAAGCCATTGGTTTATACCAACGGCTTCCCATACTTCATACTTCTCGAATTCACTCTCGCGTGGTCATGTGTGACGTCATGAGATGCGGTGCGATTTTCGCTTCTAGCGTCTTATATGCACGTGTTTATTGTTGCTTAGAAAATCATCTAAGTAAACAATGACAGACTATGATCACTGTCTTGTCCGTATATTGCTTAATATGTTGCAATTGACATCTTTGATAATGGCTTATGTAAGCCGAAAGCTTAGATTGTATTAAAAAATATGGATCAATATTGTGAATTTCTTTCTTCGTTCAACGATAATGTTATTAAACTTATCAGACGTTACGAAAAAAATTTACATAAAATAAATAGACAACACTTGTCTATATTATTTAATGAAACGTGTATGAATATATATATATATATATATATATATATATATATATATATATATATATATATGAAGAAATATAGTTTTAAGGTATGCTATATTATAGGATGAAGTGCTCAATATCAGAGATAGAGCGTATGTAAATATAAAAGTGAACATTGAAGTTAACACTCAGAGGCGACAGACTGTTTCATGCTAAACGCAATCGTCAGGCCATGTGACAATTGCGTTTAACATGAAACAGTCTGTCACCACTGTGTGTTGACTTCAATATTCACTTATATATATGTGTGTGTGTGTGTGCATAAAAGAAATGTATGTATGTATGTATGTATACAAATGTAAGTATGTATGTACCAAAATGTATGTATGTATGTATGTATGTATGTATGCACAGAAAAGTCTGCTGAAAAATGCTAGGCTCGATCTGCTTCCAGAAATATTTACAAATGCACAAGGCGTCTTCAGCGGACCTACAACTATTCAGTGCTCGCTCGCACGCACATACACGTGTATATCTATCTATCTATCTATCTATATATATATATATATATATATATATATATATTTTCTATGTGTGTGTGTTTGTGTGTGTGTTTATGCGTGTGTGTGGTGTGTACACTGCTGTGTGCTTGCTGTAATATCGTTCAACTGGTAAAAGAAGACAATTGTAGACACTTGACATCTGCTGATATCAAGTCAATCGATAGCCAATATTTCTTAAGTTTACAAATTCTGTTGAAAGTCGAAGTTCAACTTTACATAATCGGACCCCAGCTGTAGAAAGATTTAGAGAGATTTTTTTATTGAATTAATTGCTTCTCTAAAATTTATTCTTTAACACAACTTATTTATCTTTGATTCATCAACATCTTGTTTCTGTGAAGATAGATATTTGAATAGAAACAGATAGATAGTTAGATAGTTATTTGAATTGAGACAGATAGATAAATATATGAATTGAGATATCTATCTATCTAGATAGATAGATATTTGAATTTCAATAGATAGATAGATATTTGAATTTCGATAGATAGATAGATAGATAGATAGATAGATAGATAGATAGATAGATAGATAGATAGATAGATATTTGAATTTCGATAGATAGATAGATATTTGAATTTCGATAGATAGATATTTGAATTTAGATAGATATATAGATAGATAGATATTTGAATTTCGATAGATAGATATTTGAATTTAGATAGATAGATAGATAGATAGATAGATAGATAGATAGATATTTGAATTTCGATAGATAGATAGATAGATAGATAGATAGATAGATAGATAGATAGATAGATAGATATTTGAATTTCGATAGATAGATAGATAGATAGATAGATAGATAGATAGATAGATATTTTGAATTTCGATAGATAGGCAGACGCACATTTGATTCCTGCGGGGGAATACACTTTCTTTACTAAGATTACTGTTTAATAAATTAAAATATGGCGTTTATTTCAAATACTAAGTTTTCACTATTATAACATTTGCAGTAATATATATATATATATATATATATATATATATATATAGAGAGAGAGAGAGAGAGAGAGAGAGACAGAGACGGAGAGAGAGAGAGACAGAGAGAGAGTTAACTTTCCTTCTTTTTTAATTATATTTTGGATTTTCTCTGGTATGAATATGTTCGTGTTCTCATTATCTCCAAGGTTGATTCATAATTACACACGCAGACACAGACATACACACACGCACAGACACACACACACAAACAAAGATATATATGCGAATATCTATTTTTATATATTTGTGTTGGAATAAATGAAGAGGACGTGTATTTTTAAAAGAACGTATATTGGATATATGTATATAATTATGTGAAAGTGATTTGCCCAAGCGCTCTCTCAGCCACCTTGCTTTCCATCAGGTACCGTGACGTACCAACGATATCTGCCAATGAGACAGAACACAGACTGAAGTGGGACTCGAGCCTTTCTCTAGAGGATTCTTGCGAAGAAAAGAAATTGTTCTGTTGCAAATGTTAACACCCTTGTCTTTTCTTTCTCTCCTTCTTTGAAAACGTCCTCTTTTATTCATTAATAATTCATCATCTACCTTTCACTCTATCATTTTTTCCGCCATTTTTCTTTTTTTTTTTCTATCGCTATTAATTTAAACCTTTTATCAACTCTATTCACTTGACTCCATTTAATTAAAATTCTGCCCTTTCCTTTTCTTTATTTTTCTTTTTCCACTTTTAAAATCGTTGTCTTTCGCATTCATTTACCTCTTTTTTATTCTTCTGTTTCCTCTTATTTGCAGAAATCGTCCATTGTATTGTCATCACTTCAGCAATAAACAAAAGTCTGTCTAACAAGTGTCGTGGCAAAAGAACTAAAAGTTCGGACATTAGCAACTTCTGTCAAGAAAAATAATGAGCAGAATTTGTCATCGATGCCCTTGCCTTCGAAATCAGTTGTTTATTAGCCTCTTCTGTTTCGTTTCTTCCCGTTTTTTTTTTTTTTTACTCTTTTCGTTTCTTCTAGTTTTTCATCTGTCCATTTACGTTTTTTTATGTAACCTTTTAAACTTGATTAACTTTTTAAAATTTTTTTTCCCTCACTCTCTCCTGTTTCCATCCTTCCCCTACAGCGTCTCTGATTTTTTTAAACCATTTTTATTCATTTATTTTTGTTTTAAAGAGACGTTTGTCAGCATCTTTCTTTTCATTTTTTCTAGTTTTCTTTTCTTCATATTTAATATAAACCTTTCAAAAACACTATGCTGAAGACACTGCCTCTCTTTCACAATTAGCGTTTATCTCCAAAGACATAAGCACTTTAACACACGCATACACAGAAACACGTGCACATATACCCATACAAATATATACACACATATGCGTACGTATGCACATGTGTGCATGTGAGTGCATAGTTAGAAACAAACTCAGTATATTTATGTAGTTTTTGGTTGTTTTTGTTCCACGGCATACCAATCCTTTGCAGGTTATTTAATGCTAAATTCTAAATATTTTTTATACAATTTTATTTTATTTTTGGAAATAATAATAGTTTAGTGAAACGAGTCTTACTAATTAATCCATAGCTGGGGGACAAGAGGTGGATTCGTACGTTTCCCAAGAGTATTTTTGCGTAAGTGAATATGACGAACCCAGCTGTAACTGGAACTCGGCTCTCCGATTAACAATTCTACACTATTGGACATTACACCACCCGCACATCCCAACTTACAGCACCTGTACCTGTGTATATTTCTGAGATGAGGTATTGTAATTACTTACATTACTCACATTGTTCGAACTCATCTTTATTGCTATATTCACGACGTTTCGGCCGTTGTAACTGAGACATTCAGAAGAGGCAACCTACCTCGGTGGACGAAATAAAGGGTTCAATTCGAAATTCCAATCATCTGAAGAAGGCCGGAGCGTACAACGACTGAAACGTCGTGAATATGACAATAAAGATGACGACAACAGTCCGAACCAGGTAAATAATTACAGCATCTGGTTTTGCCAAGAGGTCACCCATCTAGGTACTGACCAGGCTCGAAGTTGCCTTAACTTCAGTGGTCATACGGGAACCGGTGTTTCAACGTAATGTGGCCGTAAGTCTAAGAGTATTTAGGGAAATATATCAATTAGTTAATCTTCTCTTGCTCAGGTATATAGACAAAGAGGTAAAGAAAGGTTCTTGGTCAAACCAAGAAGCCTTTCTAAAAAAAAAAAAAGGCGGGAAAATTTGGGTTGTTTGTCGAGCCTAGAATTTTTCAGCACCCATATCGTACCTGCAAGGACTTTCTGAAAATGAAGAAACGAATGATTTAGAGTCATTTCAAAGTATGTGTTTTCCTTCGCATTCACCTCTGCATTTTAATACATTTGGAACATTGTTTCGCGTGCCAATCTTTCGTTATTGAGACACTGCTGTGTCCCTTTAGGACGTGGGACATCATGGCTCTCCACAACTTCCCATCATTTATAGTTTTGTCACCCAGCAACACCCTGTTCTGCTATTCCTTTACACAATCTAGATAGATATGTTACTCACTGCTTTTCTTCTGTCCCTCTATATGTCATGTGAGTGGGGCACCTCGGCGTGTGGTAATGGTTAGCAAGCTTGTCTCGCTAGATCAGTTACGACTGAAAAGTGAGTTCGATCCTCACTAGGTGTCCCATACTTTCGGCCTTGTGCCATATCTAAGCCACGCTTAGAAAATAACGATATGTCTTGTGAGTGTTAAATTCTCCAAGCCCACTTTTCGCATTGTTTCCGGAAGATATCAGCTGTCTCTTTCTGATTAATATGCTGCTAGGATCATATCCTAATCATTTAAAAATGTCCTCCGTTTGCGACTCCTTTTCAGGTTTGGAAACAGAATATTTCAGAGAGAATACTAGGGTGTGTGCTTTATACATACAAACTCCAAATTCTTCAAAACAGTAATTGTTTTGCCAGCCTTGGGAATAGGTGCATTGTCCTGCAAAAATAGAACATCTTCCTGGAAATCTTCCTCGTCATTTTCATTCAGAGCTTCTTTAATCGGAATCGATTATATTCGAAATTTACGAAGCATAGCTGGGATGTCGCACAAGACCGAAAGTATAGGGCACTACACAGTCGTAATTGATCCACCGATACAAATTTATTAAGCACTAGCAGGAGAGCCCAGCATTGCCCGGGATGTAACAGTAAGAGATAGATCAAGTATCGACCATCATAAAGACTGAAAAATAAAATTGACAAAGATTATTATCGTTATGAGTCTACCGATTGAATAGAATTTTATTATAAATAATTGTCTTGTAAATAGAATTTTTAAAGCATTCTGAATGTAAAAATAAAGAAAAAGAAGTGTGCAAGACAATAAGAAACACTACCTGCCAAAAAAAAGTTAAGTTTTGATGAAATCGGTTGAAAAATGTAGGAAATCCGATCCCATATATAAACGAACACACACACACACACAAACAACCTGGGTTTTATAATAAGTATAACTCGATATGAGTTGCCCCCCTTTCATTATGGTGACAGTGATGTCTCTTAATCGTGTTTTCAAATTGATTTCGTGAAAAAACTATTGTGTTTTTCCAATTTTTGGCACTATCAGAACCACCGCAAGGTAATTTTATGTAGTCCTGTGAAGTTTTGTTGAAATCGGTTGAAAAATGTAGGAAATCCGATCCAATGTATAAACGAACACAAACACACACACACACACACACACACACACACACACACACACACGCGCGCGCGCACAACCTGGGTTTTATAATAAGTATGATTACACCATGTCGATTGATTGATTCATTTTCTACGGTTTATCAACCCTTTACAGGTTACTTGAAGCTAAAAAATTTCTTTAGGGTGTAAGAATTTTTTTTGAAATAATAAATGTTTAATAATAAAAGTCTTATTAATTAACCCATAACTAGGAAGAGAAGAGGTGGATTCGTGCCTTTTCTAAGAGTATTTGTGTGTTATTGAATATAATGAAACCGAAAGGAATTAGAACTCGGATCTCCGATTTCAAATTCCGTGTCATTATCCACTGCACCTCCCACACATCCAAGCTTACAGCATTTTGTATTCCCAAACGCTCACACATCAAAGTATTGACCAGCACTGACGTTGCTTGATCATACAGAAACTAGTGTTTCAAAGACACCCTGTCGAAGTGCCTACTAAGTTAAATTAGTGTTCTGCATTAGTTGTTTGGTTGTTCTGATGATAGTCATTTATATATCTAACATTTATATATCTCTATATATATACATAAAAAAAGACCGTGGCCATAACCTTTTCTGCTGACAGTTTAGCCTTTAGTTTTTTTGGTATTCTTTTTTTTTTTTTTTTTGGCATCGGAGAATACAAGTGATACCAGTGCATGAACTGTTTTCGTCGATAGATCATAATAGCGCAAAAATGACTTCGAGATCGCTGACAATGTTGCAAATTCAACATGGAGGTTATGTCCTCTCGATGCAGTCGGCATTCAAACATTTTATCACAGCATGGCAGACAACTTCTGTATACCTAAATGTTTATAATTCCCCAAACACAAACCCTGGATATCGCTAGTATCTAAACAATTTTTTTGGACAAAAATAGTCGATCGGTAAAAGCAAGATAATGAATATGATCAACAATTTCAAACCTTGTTACCCTAAAGGCCTTCGAGATCGGTGTTGCTAATTGGGATCTCCAAATCTTCATGTTAGATTGAACTCACACTCTTTGGGTCCTGTCAGGCGTTAGTTAGATCCAGTGCCAAGTGTGATTTCAATACCCGGTTAAGCCAGTGGAGAACTTGTTGAGGGGAATTAACAAGAGATAACGGATAACTGACATCCATTAGACATAGCACGTAGAACTAGAACAGTCTACACCAGTGAGCGGAATAAAGGGTTGAGTTCGACATTCCAACCACCTGAAGAAGGCCGGAGCGTATAACGGCCGAAACGTTGTAATAAATATGGCGACAAAGATGAGGACAATAGTTCGAATAATTTAAATAGTGTACATAATGCCTCATCTCAGAAATATAGACAGATAAATGATGCTCCATAGTATAATTATTCATTAAGCAATGCGTTTTCCGGAATTTTTATGACTATACCTCAACTTTCAGCTAAATTGAGCATTCTTTACAAAAGATCGATTCCGCTTTTAATTTGGTGAAATGTTCTATATCTTCAGAGTTGAAACCGCAGACCAGACATGGGCTATTGCATGCAAAAGGACAATACGACAATCTGAAAGTCATGTGTCTGGAAAACAAGCCACATATATATTGATTTTTTTACAGATTATCAACCTTCTTCAGCTTATTTGAAGGCAGAAAATATTTTTAGATTGTAAGAATTTTTTAAAAGATTATAGTGATTTACTGATACAAGTCCTACTGATTAACCCATAGCTGGAGAGGGGATATGTGAATTCATACCTTTCGCAAGGGCATTTGCCCGTAAGTCAAGACAATGAACTTGACTAGAATTGGAACTCAGTTCTCCGATTTCCAATTTCAAGCCGTTCCACATTACACCATCCGCACATCGAAGCGGTCGCCCATCTAGGTACTGACCAGTCCCGATGTTGCTCAACTTCGGCGATCGTACGACAGCCGATGTTTCAACATGATATAACCGTAAGCCCTTCTTGTTGGAAGTTGATAAAGCCCTTCATCACAGTTGAGAGTGACGTGTATTTGGTTACCCAATATTTACATCATAAACCTATGGATTTCCTTTGCGGTTTTCGTCCGCAGAAACAGAAATTTCATGAAGGCCTGCTGTCCAAGACTTGACAATTCCACACTTTCCGTCACTATTAGTTCGTAATGATATGAACCAAATTCAAAAATGAATAAAAGCATTTTTTTTACAAATTGACACTTTACAATATAAAAATAACACTCTTTCTAGCTTCTTCTTCTTCTTCTTCTTCTTCTTCTTCTTCTATGTGCGGTGTCCCTTCAGGACATAGGTGATAATGGCCTTCCACATCTTCCTGTCCCTTTTAGCTCAAGACTTGACAATTCCACACTTTCCGTCACTGTTAGTTCGTAATGATATGAATCAAATTCAAAAATGAATGCAAGCATTTTACAAATTGACACTTTACAATATAAAAATAACACTCTTTCCAGCTTCTTCTTCTTCTTCTTCTTCTTCTTCTTCTTCTTCTTCTTCTTCTTCTATGTGCGGTGTCCCTTCAGAGCATAGGCGATCATGGCCTTCCACATCTTCCTGTCCCTTTTAATTCTTAATATGTTTCGTCTTTTTATTATTTCTCCCAAAACCTGTTATACCATCCATTTGCTCAAACTCATAAAATATGTTACGTGCTGCTTTCCTTTGTCCCTCTTACCCTCAATCTCTCTTGTGAGTATCAGGTTTTCCAAGTCTTTCTTCCTCATTATTTGTCCTCGAAATTTCGATTGTCTCTCCCTGATATTAAATATGTTTCTTTTTTGTTTCCATTTTCTCCAAAACATTGGTCTTGCTCACATGTTCGTTCCATGGTATTTTCAGCATCTTTCTGTAGAACCACATTTCTGTTACTTCAAATCTCTTCTTCATCTTTGAGAAGACTATCCAGCATTCTGCCATACAGGAGGACAGATGCCACGTAAAAGTTGAGTATTTATTTCTTTGTTTCTAACGAAATTTTTCTATCACTTATTACTCTGCTTAGCTTTTGGAAAGCATCTTTGACCATCCCAGTATGTCTTCGGATATCGATGTCGCACTTTCCATCCTCTGTTAGAACACTTCCCAGATAATTAAGTTTCTGTGCATGTTTGATTTTAGTGTCCCCGATTTGTAATTTGCATTTTGGGCTCGCCCCCTTTTTACTGATAACCATGTATTCTGTCTTCTTGTAGTTTATACTTCGTCCTTTCTTCTCGCTTTCCTTCGCTAACTTCTGCAGAAACCTTTTGCGCTACAGTGACAAAATAATGTACAAAATTTTCGAAGTGAATTAGGCCGAGAATTTTGGCGTCACCCCTGATATATACAAATATTTGTTTTTATTTTGTCGTTATGACAACGATACTGTTTTAAATTTAATTCGAAACATTTTTTTTTCGTAAATTGTGAGTACGTTGGGTAATTATAATAATTAATTATTAGTAATACAATCAAAACACCATTTTTCTTGTAAGTCATAATCTAGAACCTCTTTTAATCCAAATTAAAACATTAAACACAAATTAAACACAAGTGCAACACACTGGCCAATTGTTTAACAACAAAATTCATTTTATTTTGAACAACTGTACACTCCAGCCAAAAACTTCTGAACAGCTGAAGTACGAATATTTAATGTACTTACCATAAAATGGCGCATTCCTTATCAGGCCAGAAAACAAAGTAACAGTGTGCTCTATAAATGCTAAATATCGCTCACTCTTCATGAAGTCTACTGAGACTTTTATCAAAGAATTTAAGATAAGAAATATTTAATTCTCTAAGTGTACTAATATTTTAAAGATAATTATATAAATCATATTATAATTACCCAACGTACTCACAATTTACAAAAAAAATTAATTGTCATAACAACAAAATAATAAAAATATTATTAATATGAAATACATGTCCTATATTTTTTTAATTTATATATATATATATATATATATATATATATATATATATATATATATATATATATATATAAAATATATATTTTTGAAATTAATTTTACAAGTAGTTCCTCCATTGATTTTATAAGGTATTTTTTTTTATATGAAAAAGACTCGACAGCATCATAAACAGTACTCATCTTTGGTGCTAAATCGATATCCAGCAATGTAAGTTTCTTTATTTCTTTCTACAAATTTTCAGCTAGGTTAAGGCCAGACAATGAAACTGGCCACAACATCAAACCAGTGTCTTTGAAACACATTTTATTCAGTTATTTATTAATTTGCCCGAATGCTGTCAAACATTGTCGTGTATAAAAATAACCTTTCGCCGTGTGTTTGTCTTCTTTTTTTAACCATCCCTCAACCTAAACCATCACCCGTTCTATCATACCATCTGTGCTATAATCATACTATCTGAAGCTTGCAGTCAATACCCATATTCAACACTTATTATTCCCCACAAAAAACATTACAACACATCAGCGTTGTTAGTCACAACCTGTGAGGAAGGTTTCAATCACTGACCTTTGCTCTATAAGTCAAGACCATCGGTGAAAAGAATGGTTGGAAATCCGTCTTATTATATTCAGTTACCAATTCCATTTGCTGTTTATTATGGATGTCATTTAAAAGATAACTAGTGATTGGTGCCAAATGTTTCCAAACGTTTCCATACTTGACCAAAAATCTGGAGTCGTTGTTTTTTTTAACATTTCATCGCTGGCTACCACAAGGCCATAAATTTTCATAAATTAGCCATGATGGATTTTTAATAATTCCTTTCTTGTTACACAAAGAATTCATTTAGAGTCCGGTTCCACTGGACGATCACTTTTGCAATTCCAATGTTGGTTTACATGTTGCAAGTCCTGAAGTTATTACAATCCCCTCGTTATCAATCAAATCAGTCTTACGAGTAAACTTGTAAGCTTCAAATAGACAACGTATCTGTTCATTTGAAACATCGAGTTTCAGGACATCTAAAAAAATAAATTCTGTCTATCCTTCCGTGTGTCTGAAACCCCTCTAGTTCGGGCCACATTTTCTCTACAGAGATATATTATACCTTTTTGGAATCAAAATGATCCCAAGATTAACACTCTGCCCTTCACCCTATGTTAGATCATCAAGCAATGGGATTTGTGTCTGAATGAGCAGGGAATAGTTAAAAATTCAAATTTTAAAATAACTGAAATAAATTACTGATTTTAAAAGTTTTTAATTCATATTGAGTTTAAAGCAACTCAAAAACTTTGTGAGTTTAAAACTTTTTGTTTTAAATTCAGTTTGGAATATCTCAAAAAAATTTGTGACTGTGAAAATGCCATGGAATCAGTGTTAAAGTGAGAGATTTTGTGACGTGACGTTTTCTAATTCTGCAGAGTTTGTGATTTAAAGAACTCAGCTCAATTGAAGTTTGTGATTTGAAAAAAAAAACAAAAAACAATTTTAGGACTGAACTGGAATATCGGCCCAAAACGGTCTTTTGGCCGGAACTGAACTTATAGCCCGAATCAGAGTTAAAATGAGGTTTTGAAATCCCATGAAGTGAATTGAAGAATTCAAAATTATCACTGCTGTTTTCTAATTTTTACAAAAAGTCCCTTTAGTTTTGGTTCGGAAACCCAATTAGCCTCTACAGGAGCTAGCTTAAAAGTTCGTAGAGTTTCTGGCACAAAGCCACACGTGTTGAACATAATATATATATATATATATATATATATATATATAGAGAGAGAGAGAGAGAGAGAGAGAGAGAGAATTAACAACGAGAGTAAATGTCTAGAAAACCGAAAGTCGAAATGGCTACCATTGAAAGAAAAGAGAAAAAAAAGAGAAAACGTCTAAATCTCTTCATATAAAATGTTTCGATCATATTCAAACATTTATATTTTAATATAAAAGCGTTTGCGAAAACAATCACCACAGAAAGCATCTGCTGTCTCTTAGTTCCCACAAAAGAAGAGACTGCAAGAAGAACGTTAGAAAGATTAAATAATTTTCTTTGTTCGATATGTTTAATGAAACATGTATAAAAGAATGATTTCTACCCATATATATATATATATATAGCTCGCTCTTTGAAATTGCCAAAATTATTGAATCATATGTTCAGAATGCAACATAATCGTGCGTACACGATGTTGTACAGTTCATTCTCATTCACATTCTCCAAATTATTTACCCACATACTCTCATCTACTCGTAGAATATTCCGTATTCAAAAGATTCATGATTAATATTTTCTTAGAGCAGTGGCTAGCAAATACATCTTCAAGATCTTTTTTACTGCATTGAATTCAGTATTTTGTAGGTGCTCCTCCTGTGTGGTCTTGTGTCAGATTAATCTCACCGTATCAAATTCCACCATCTGCTTGGTACCTTATAGAAGAGGGTTCTTTTTCCGACCCCCTGGATCTATTAAGAACACTCCATTGATTAATTTAACCCTTTAAATGATGACCACTTTTATTAACACACCCAATTTATTAGATATAGAAAAATCCCCCCAATCTTAGGATGACCCTTTACATTTGTCACCGAAACGTAGCTGCAGTTTTCTCATTAGTGTTATTCTAGGCTTTAGAATGCTGATTTTCTAGGCAATATTATCTCCCTCCCACCATTACCTTCTCTATTTGGTCTTGTGTCATATTCTTCAAAGTAAATACCATGAAAGTTGTATCCAAAATTCTATACACACCGACTTACATATATGCTCAAAACCCCCGAGGGCTCAAAACAAAACTACCCCCTTAGACGCACAGTTTTCTGCGAAAGGACATATACACTCCTCCACAAGCACATACACAGCTTTATCGGGCGCCTCAGTGAAAACTGTACGATTTACAGCCAAACAGTTGATCTATGCTATTCAACGAAAAAGCAGTTACCGGGAGCAGGGTGGCGCTACCAGGTCCACAAACCAACCGTCCCCTAACACCCACCCGAAAACCTGCAACAAAATTTAGCGACACGTTCTCTTTCCCCTAGTTATAGTATCGAACGGGAACGAACCTTATATTCTGCTTGCAGCGAAGCGTGTCCTATCGGACGGTGGTGCAACTAAGGGCAGGGAATCAGCATCGGCACAGCTGTTGGGAGGTAATTTATGTGCGCACGGCACAGTGTCCCATTCATCATGGCGCGTCTCCTCTTGGCCAGTGGTGGAGAGGTGGGCACTATTAATTGGCGGGGCCAGTTATCTGGTTGGTCCCGCCCGACATTGCATCTAGTCGAGTGTGGCGATTTCCTGACAGCCGGGCAATATAAGTCACAACATTCAATTAATTATAGATGTGCAATGACTGGCAAATCTTATTTAAGGGAGTCCAAAAGTTTTTATGCTCGTTGCTGGTGATTTCTTGATCGAAGCAATAATCTTTGGGCGAAACACAATCGAAAATGTTTTTGAGGAGAGGAAAAAAAAGAGAAAAAGAATGAGTGCTATGAGAGAGAGAGAGAGAGAGAGAGAGAGAGAGAAATAGAATGAAATAGAGTAAAATCATTAAAGGGTTTGTTATGTTAGAACTATGGCAAAGGAAGAATAAGAAAGAAAAATAAAAACATACACACACACACACATATATATATATATATATATATATATATATATAGAGAGAGAGAGAGAGAGAGAGAAAGAAGGAAGAGAAGGATAGAGAAATAGCCATTGATTGAAATATAATATAATATACATAAACAGATTGAGATAGATAAATAGATAGGTATGAACAGAATTGTATATATATATATATATATATATATATATATATATAGAGAGAGAGAGAGAGAGAGAGAGAGAAAGAGAGAGTTATGAACAGAATGATACATATATATATATATGTGTGTGTGTAGATAAACAATTAGATATGAAAAGAATGAGATAAATATATATGAACATAGATAGATAGGTAGATAGATATGAACAGAAGTGTATACATATATACACATAGGGAGAGAGAGAGTTATGAACAGAATGAGATATATATATAGATAGATAGAGATAGATATAAACAGAATGAGAGAAATGGATATGAACATAGATGATAGGAACCGAATAATATATATATATATATATATATATATATATATATATATAGATATATATATATATATATATATATAGATATAGATAGATAGATAGATAGATAGACAGATAAATATGAACAGAATGAGATAGATAGATAGATAGATAGATATATATAGATAGAATATGCACATAAGTGTATACATATATATATATGTATATATATAGGGAGAGAGAGAGTTATGAACAGAATGAGATATATATATATATATATATATATATATATATATATATATATATATATATAGATAGATAGATAGATAGATAGATATAAACAGAATGAGATAAATTGATATAAACATAGATAGATAGATAGATAGATATGAACCGAATAATATATATATATATATATATATATATATATATATATATATATATATATATATAGATAGATAGATAGAATAGATAGATATAGATATAGATAGATAGACAGATAAATATGAACAGAATGAGATAGATAGATAGATAGATAGATAGATAGATAGATAGATAGATAGATAGATAGATATGATTAGATTAGATTAGGCACGGATAGAAAGAAAATACAGACAGACAGATATCTACAGGCTGAAATAAATAACGATGATATCGAGGTCGGGTTCGGAAAGTCATCATAGACTTAAAATAAATCGTGGATGATTATTATTATTAGAATGAAATTACAGTAAAAGAAATGAGAAATCTAAATTGAAAGACGAGAATCTTTCAAAATGGTCGACCATGATGCGAGTCATGGTTTTCAGAATGAAGACAACGATGATGAATTGGGTTTGATCTTCTGGAACATAGTCTGTGCCCTTGCTAACACCACCACCCTACACACACACACAAGCAAAACACACACATACGCGTGTGGGCACAAACGCACGGCCATGCTTTACATACCCGTCCCACCCCACACACATACATCAACTCTACAAACTTTTATACATACCACTGCACCTAAGTATAGCTCACTAAAGACAGTACGGCCAACTGGCAAAATAAAGCTTTTACCTTTTTCGTTGTGTATATATATATATATACATTATTATTTAATGGTAACATTTTTTTCTTGAGTACTTTGGTAATTTTACTATATGATTTGTTCCAATTATTTTATATAAAAATGTATATATGGCATTTTTACTATAAAAATCTATTTTTTTACTTTAATAGTGCTTTTCTTTTGGGGTAGTTTCACTATGTGCCCATAGCCGGGATCTTAATAGGTGCAACCACTCCGGGTCAGGGTGGAGCTGGGGAGCAAAAAGCGATTAAGGGGTGGTCTCAAGTTTCTCAAAACTTCTAATCTTCATATCAGAACCCTTTCTCCCGGATGTAGTTTATCGTCATACCCAGAACTCTCTCTCTCTCTCTCTCTCTCTCTCTATATATATATATATATATATATATATATATATATATATATATATATATATATATATATATATATAGTAGCGTCCAAAACTAAGGGACAAAATTTTAAAACCTAATATTTGTTAGAAATAACAACTGTGAAAAAGCTGAAATTTTGACAACTGGTAGTCGTTATCATCCATAATAACATACTAAAATTTGAATCATTTGCAAAGGATAGAAAAGAATTATAACAATTATTTATTTATTTTCAAATTTGGAACGTCCAAAAAGTAAGGGACAAAATTGAGAAAAACAATGTAAACGGCAAAAAACAATAAAAATACATGTACAATCAATATTTAGTAAATGAGCCCTTCTTCGACTCAATGACAGCTGCACATCTTCGACTACAAGAACCAATCTTCTTCTTGACAATCCTTATATACTAATTTTAGACCATTCTTCTTGAAGCTTCAATCTAAAATCCACATACTGTATATATATATAGATATGATGAGATAAAGGACATTCAGTTATTTTTTTCCTTATCAATCTAAAATATTTACACTTTATTTAAGTTTCATTAGAGTTTGAGATATGGAGAAAAAGAAGTAAGCAATTCTGTTATTTTTTTTCCTTTGTCTATAAAATATATGCTATATATACACCTATGAGGCGTTACGCACCGTTTGGGAGCCACTGTCCTACGGTAACCGGCGAAGTAAGTGAGATTGATGTCCGAATTGTAGCCGAATCTGTTGCGTTTTCTTCTACACAAATTCATCCTCGCCTCCAATAGGACAGACGAGGCTCGGCTAGACTTGGTTAGCAAAAGGGAAGACAACTCCAAGTAGGAAAATGGTATTATGTGGTACCGGCAAGTACAACACAAAAAAACAACATCTATAATGCAATAGGGAAGATAACAATGTTAATAATAATAATAATAATAATAATAATAATAATAATAATAATAATGCAAATGGATAACGCGTAACAAAACACGTAAAATTACTAAAGGAGAAAATAATAAAAATAAATTAGCGATACAATAGGTAAAAAGAAACGTTCAAAGGATTTATCTCAATATAATTTTCCATTAGTAACTGCTTGTCAGACTCATATATATATATATATATATATATATATATATATATATATATATATATATATATAGGGTGTTCCATTAACTTGGACCTATTTTAAATGTGATTTAAGTTTAAAAATCGGTCCAAGTTATTGGAACACCCTTCTATATATATATAAAGAGAAAGAACAGTAAGATATATAATCTGGTGTTCTTATTAATTATTTTTATTTTTATTATATATATAATAAAAATAAAAATAATCATATATATATATATGCTGAAACACCGGTTCTCGTTCGATAACCGAAGTTAAGCATCGTAGAGCCAGGTCAGTATTTAGATGGGGGACCGCTTGGGAACACCTGATACTGTAAGCCCCCAAAGTTCAACCCTTACCTCACAGTTGTAAACGCTATGCCGCCCGGTACTTCGTTCCTGGTAGGGCCACCCAAGGCGGACAGGTCTGACACACACGCCGGCTAACAAGGGCTCTGGTGAAAATCCAAGGTGCGTCTGCATCGGTAACCGGCGGCTTCTGGTCGTTCCTGTCTCTGCGTCTGTGGGAACCCGGCGGCAAGCAAGAACGTTATTCGAGTAGGCCTGGGTACCCTACTTCTGTAATTTATCCCAAGAATCTTCTTCTAATAACAGGAAGAAGCCGGCTCAATCCGCCCAGGGTGAATGCCGCATCAGTACAGTAGTATATATATATATATATATATATATATATATATATATATATATATATATATATATATATATATATATATATATATATATATATATATAATAAGTTGTATGGAATGGATATTGTGACCCTGGGTTTCACACTTTTGCGATCATCAGACAAACAAAAAGCGTGAAACCCAGGGTTACAAACTCATATCCATACAACATATTATGTTAGCTCTATCACTGATATTGATCGCTTTACACTAAGTACCGCGCATATATATATATATATATATATATATATATATATATATATATATATATATATATATATAAAGGAAGAAGTTATAGTAGTTCCAAAGAGAGAAAAGTGTATATTACAAAGAAGAGAAACCGCAAACGTTTTTGGTTACAATGTGGATTTAAAAAAATATATTATGCTTTATTTTCCATAATTTTGCTACAGTGTTTCCGGTCTCGCAAGAGTGGATTTTTCCACATATTATTAAAAAAGAATTATGTTTTTCGATGTTAAATATTCTCGATATTAGACATTCGCTTTTTTGTGTTAGTGACCCAAATCTCCTTCCTTGAATTGCCTTGCATATATATATATATATATATATATATATATATATATATATATATATGCGGGTATTAAATATTTAGTCAAATAAACACGAGCTTTTTTTCATAAACGTCCAAGTATCTGCTCTAATCTCTCACGTCCATGCATTCTAAAGGAAATGTTATCTTGGTGATTATGTGAAATGAAAAGTTCCCAAATTTAGCATTCGTTTAATTACTTTATATTTGCAATAAAGATAGATATTTCGACTATAAGAATACATTGCGTTAGTAAATTAAACAGTAATAACTTTAGGCCTGGTTGTTATCAAGGCAGAACTTTTGAGTCAGCAATGTACGTCTGTAACGCTGAACAAAGAAACTGGTTAAATGAAAATTCTCAAGGATAAATTGAGTAAAAACAAATTAAAATTCTTTTATGTTTGTAATTTAGAATATTGCATAGTTTATATATTGATAGAAATGGGAAATGTAATTTAAGCCATTTTTATTGCTCTACACCATGTGCCAGTTAATGAAGCCAATGCTTTCACAATAAAATTGGTACCAAGCAAGCCATTTTGGTAGAATGTCCACTGTATGGCGATATTTAGGTAGATTTTAGTTTGTCTTAGTTTGGACGGAATGAAATATAGGAAAAGCAGGCAAACAAGAAAGAAAGAAAGAAACAAAATAAGAAAGAAAGAAAGAAAGAAAGAAAGAAAATATAAGAAAGAAAGAAAGGAATGAAAAACTAAGAAAGAAAGAAAGAAAGAAAGAAAGAAAGAAAGAAAGAAAGAAAGAAAGAAAGAAAGAAAAAAAGAAATGGAAAACTAAGAAAGAAAGGAAGAAAGGAAAAATTAGCAAAGAAAGATAGAAAGACAGAAAGGAAAGACTAAGAAAGAAAGGAAAAGAAAGGAAAAACTAAGAAAGAATGAAAAAAAGAAAACTAGAAAAAAGAACAAAAGAAATAAAAAAGCATTACAAACAAAGATATAAGTACATGCACATACATACACATACACAGGGTGCAATTGGTAAATTGTCGCCATTTTATATTTTTAATTTCGCGCATTCGAATTGTTTGTTCTTGATTTAGTCGACTGCGCAATGTAGTGGGATCAGTTGAGAATAAGAGCACCATAACGTAATTCACTCTGCCATAAATTTGGAAACGGTACGCTGTACTCCTTGTCATTCGCGACGGAAGCTCCAATACGAACTTTTCAAAATGTTTGGGTGGCAATCTGAGGGCAATACAGAGGATTCGTAAAGAGTCAGCATCACGGTGTTTGGAGTGATCACTAGTGATGGTGATGTTCTGCCTCAAATTCCTCTTCATACAGGGCCACACACTCAACACGGCTGTCTACGGATGTCAAGTGCGTTGAAGAGGTAGTGCTGCCCTGGGTCAAGAGGATGGCTGCTGGAAGACCCTATGCCTGGCAACAGGACTCTGCAAGATGCCACACAAGCAGTCATGGCTGTCAGACAATTCCTGCAACTGCATTACCCTTTACATATGGCCAACTGACTGCACAGACAGTGGCGCCCTTGGTTGTTATGTTTGGGGCGCAGTTGAGCGAGAGAACAACAAAATTCCTTGTAGCATCAAAGATGAACTGAAGGTAAGGATTATGGCAGCAGTCACTTAAACTTAAACAAGGACATCGTCCAGAAGAATTGCAGGAGAGTCCGAATTTGTCTGCGGGCCGAAATTGGAATCAATGGCGAATTTAATTGAATGTAGTATTTCAAGATATTTTAAAATGAGATGTAATTTTGGTAATTTAAATATATATACAATTTTATAACTAAGGTGGAATGCTTTTGTAGATCGAGACAGTGTGGACGTAGTCTCAGCATGATGACTATCAGTTTCACCCTTTCGCAATTTTCATATAATGTCTGCATACATATATATATATATATATGTGTGTGTGTGTGTGTGTGCATATGCGTGTGTGTGTGGATGTATGTACATACGCATGTACGTACATATATATATATATATATATATATATATATATATATATATATATATATATATATATATATATATATACAGGAGTTGAACAAAATAATTGGAACACTTGTTAAATTCAAAGAAAATTTAATTAATATGGAGTTGGTCCTCCTTTAGCCTCACATACAGCTTTTATACGTCTAGGAATGGAATCATACAGATTCCTGACTTCATCCAGAAGAATTTTCAGTCATTCTTCCATTAAAACCTTCTTCAGCTCTTTACGACACGACGGTGGAGGATAGCAGCTCCTAACTTGTTTCTCCAAAATGCACCACAAATGTTCAATAATATTGATATCTTGAGATTAGGGAGGCCACTCCATGTGTTCTATCTCATTTTCATGCTCTTCATACCAATTCTTAACCACTCGAGCGGTATGTATTGGTGCATTATCGTCTTGAAAGATGCAGTCACCATCAGGGAATAAAGTCTTGGCCATTGGATGAACATGGTCTTCCAAAATGTTCAGGTAACCTTTGCTGTTGATTCTACCATGCAGGGCAACTATTGGACATTTCCATGATATGGCGGCCCAAACTATCACTGATCCACCTCCGTGCTTCACTGTTGGAAGAAGGCAGTCAGAGTTGTAAGCTTCTTTGGGTTGCTTCCACACATGAACTCGCCCTGAAGTTGGTAAAAGAGAAAAATTGGACTTGTTTGAGAATATGACTTGCTTCCATTGGTCTGCAGACCAGGCATTGTGATCTCTGCACCACTTCAACCTCTTTTGAATGTTGCGAGTGGAGAGAAGTTTCCTCACAGCTGCTCTTCCATGATATGCAGCCTTCTGGAGCTCACAGTGAACAGTTTTAGTAGAAACTGAACTATTCAGATGGTTATTCAACTCAGCAGTCACTTTGGCCACGTTTGTCCGATGATTTTTTGCAGCATCGCGTTTCAATTCACGTCAGTCCCTGTCAGTAAGTTTGCAAGCCCGGCCTGAATTGCTACGGTTGCAAGAGGTCTTGCCCTGTTTCTCGAATTGCATCAGTGTTCTTGATATGGTAGCTCTTGAAAAACCAAACAATTCAGCAATCTTAGTGATCGAGGCTCCTGCCATGCGAGCTCCAACGAATTTAGCTTAAATTTTACTAAACTCTAAAAATAAATAAGACAAAGAGAGTAAATTAGATAAATAAATGTATTTACAATAGATAGGTCTTTGAAATATAGGGTGGATTTTGCAACTGTTACAATTATTTTGTCCAACCCTTGTATATATATATATATATATATATATATATATATATATATATATATATATATATATATATATAAAGAAAAAAAAACGCGAAAATTATATTTACGAATGAAAAATCTTTCTTGAAACGTACATTTTAGTTACTGGCTAATAGATTAAATTTAATATTTATAATAAGCAACATAATTTGACGTACTTCAAGCCCAATTTTCTTTCTTAAATTTTCTCGAGTGCTGGGCAGGCCGGTAGACGAAATAAATACCGTTTAATATAAAACAGTGCGTCTACTCAAATACCAGTATCTACTAAAATTATCGTTTGAAGTAATAAAAATATGTCGAATAAAATTCCATTAATTCCTTACACACACACACACACACACACACACACACACACACACACATATATATATATATATATATATATATATATATATATATATATATTATATATTTTTTAAGCATTTCACTCCAAGCAAGGCAGGAAGCCACTAGGACGCAAGGGGTTACAGAAAATAGGAAGATCAGATAGGAGTGATAGAAGATAGGATGAGGTAGTAGATAGATTAGGGCAACTGGAGATGTCGATTGACATTACACTTGAATAGCTGGAGATTATAACTCACAGGGAAACAGGAGAAGGGAAGAGAGTTCCACAGGCGAGAGGTGCGAGACATGAAGTTATTAGAGTAGAAGAGACGGCTACATTTAGGAGTTTATATATATATATATATATATATATATATATATATATATATATATATTATATATATTAGGATATTACTCTGAAAAATGTAAAAATCGCTACACAACTGCAGTCGTGTTTCAATGTGTATCAAATGCATCTCATTAGGCGATTGTAAATTACTGGCGAGTGAACAATTTATTTAGATTTAAAAGCAAAATACAACCTCTTTTTACGAAAAAAAGGGGGTTATAAGGTTTGTAGGCTTTACTCTGATCAACCAATCAAATATCACCTACGTTAAATTTAAACTAAGCGAAGAAGCAAAAATTAGAAATTATGTTTTATGAATAGGTCATGACCCGTAGATTGGCAGTTAACGACAGCGAGACATAAACTATAGCAGATACAAATGGTTACATAAATTATACAAACCAGACATTGCAGTTTCCTAAGAAATAAAAATAGTGTGGAGAGGTAATTTAACAAATGCTTATATGCTTTGTAAATTTCCTATATAAATTTTTTTTGTAGTTGATAAATAAATAGCTTCTATAAGAAACTAGTAACTAATTTAATCATATAGAATTATTTGGTAAATTAATATGCAACTGTTACGTAAAGATCTTTCATATAAGATGTTAACAACACTAACCAATCTATGTAAAATGTCAAAAATAGCCACCAAATACCAATACATCTGTACAAGATGTTACCAATACTACCAGGAAATAAATACAAAATTATATTAACTCCAGCTTAATTTTACAAATACAAAGTTAAACCATATATAATGCAACACAGTACAATTAAAATATAAGAAAACGCATTATCAAATTTCAAAGTTTATCTAAATTGTAAGGTAAACGGTAAAATATGCTTACACTTTACTGTTAATTCTCTTCTTTTTGTCAAAAAATCTGATGATTTCAAGTTCTTCATGTAAACACAGAAAACATGGTTCATATAAAAATCTACATGTTCTTGATATTTTTTAAATTTTCCATTTTTCATATATCCATATATATATATATATATATATATATATATATATATATATATATATATATATATATATATATACAGAGAACATCATAATGAGTTTGTGTGAATCGATAGCAGAACAGTCAAAGGGGACGGTAAAATGTCAAAAATAACACAGATCAACAAAAGACAGAACGCCGTGGAGAGTCATTATGCTTACTTCCAAAAGGTACTTGGCATATAAAAGAAAAGAAGCCTACCTCAATATTTTGCAAATGACATGATCAGTCTGCTCCAAATGTTTTTCTACCTTTCATTTGGATATTTCTACTAGCTTAGCTATCCCCCCACGTGGGAAAGTGATTGAAGCCGAGCCACCAGATCAGGACCAATAATATTGCAGATTCTTCTTTGGATCTTATCAAGGGACTCAATGTAAATAGTATATGTAGCATAATATTCTCAGTATATGTAGCATAATATTCTCGACATAGTGAACTGCCTTTCTTAGCAGCTGACCTAGCAATAGATTCAATATAGTCTTTCCACTTCATGTCAGTTGAGAACGTGAGCCCCAGATGGTGCAACGAGTCACTTTCCTGGAGGGTAGCATCAGCCATGCTGATGGAAGGCAGAGACGGGTCCCTAAGATGAATAATGGAGAGAAGTTTAGTTTTAGAGGCGTTAAAATTAACAAGCCATCTTTTGCGCCAGTTAATTGCGGATTTGAAGTCATTTTGGACATCGGCTGCCATTTTGACTTTGTCAGACTAATAAGCCTCATTATCTGCTGTTGTGGTTTCTATAGCAAGTAGGTTTGTATAGGATGGAGTTGCTAGGCCCATCTTTAAGCGGTTTTGAATTCATAGTTACCCTTCTAGTTTGGCTGCCAATCAAACCTAGAAACTTGTATTTCCCGCCTGTGGACATCTTCCTGTTTCTTGCTTCCCTTTCACCTACAACATTCAAAAATTTAAATTCAATCTCCATCGCCATCTTTTGTCTTCCTGAATCCTGTTCCTTTATTGTTCTTTCTCTTCACTAAAGACCTTTCATTCACTTTAATTCCCAGTAACCCCCTTGCTTCTTAGTGACATTATCACCTTTCTTGTGGTGAAATAATTAAAAAAAAAGAGAACCCAGTTTGCCCTGCTATTATTTCTTAAATAAGTCGGGAAGAGGTATTTTTTCCAAGGCTATTAGTGTAAAGGCGAATGCAATAGTCACGCTTGTGATTTGAACTCATCTCATCAATCCCACTTTCTAACCCAATAACCGCTACGCTATGTTGACATCCCAATAAACTTGTGCCTTTCTTGAAATAAAATAACAATATAATATGCCAAAAATGTTGCTTATTTTCTTCAGTGTTACAATAAATAAACAAAAATACAACAATTATGACATTGAAAACATGAAACCCAACATGACAGCGATCATAAATACAGGAGGGACAAATTCTAATTACAGTCTGGTTCATTATATTCCCATATACGCAAATAACCTTGGGAAGTGTATGGGTCCACATCATCCCCCCAGGTATGGGTTAATGCAACTTGTATCAGTAAATCCTCATTATTTTCAAATATCAAATATTTCTTATTGTATAAAAGCAATTTTGGATTTAAATAACCTGCAAAGAGTTGATAAGCCATAAAAAACAAACCAATATCATAAATACAGTCAAAAGCGATCTTTTTGTTTTGTAGTTAAACTCTCCTAATGCTATCTAAAAAAAAATGGATGATTTTTTTGTCCAGCGTAATGGTTATTTCCCTGTATTATCCAACTCTGACAGAAAACTGATGAAGGATTGAATGAGGATCGAACTCACTTCCAGTGTTTTATGAGGTTAAATAAGTAACTCTCGCTTTCCAGTAGATGCACTTGGTCGTAATAATAATAATAATGTTAGAATTATGCTCATTAATTCAACGATTACGATACTTATTAACTTTATTATAGTTTAACAAAAGATTCCATAAAACTTTTCCTCTTTAATCAGCAAAGCAAAGTCATAAAGACGGTGTCCTTGTTAAAGAGCTGCAGCTGGTGTCATTAAAGGAAGTTTCTTGTTATTATCGTGATTACGATGCTGATAATGATGAACATAAGGTTAAAATATTTCTGCTTCCAATGGCGATGATTATAACGATGATTTTAATGGCGGTATTTTTTTTAAATGTCGTCTTAATGATTAGGCCACTGATACTGATGATGTCATGATGAGTACTGATGACGAAAATGATACAGTGACCAGATAAAAAATAAAATAGAATAAAGACAATGTGTGAAGGATGAGAGGTTTCGTAATCTGCATAAATAAAAAGGAAGGGTTGTGGGGAGATACAAGGCGCGACAATGGGAAGTGTTGGATGAGTAGAGCGAAGCATTGATAGATAAAGAAATAAAAGAGAGAAAGAAAGAAGAAAGAAAGAAAATGGACGAAGAAATGAAAAAGTAGAAAGAAAGAATAGGGAAACCGAATGTGGAAAAAGAATCCAAAATAAAGGAAAAAAGTTTGAAAGAAAATTAGAAAGGAAAAAAAGGTAGAAGCAAAGGTAGAGAATGAAACTCAAAGGAAAGAAGAATGAAAAATTAAAGATAAACTGGAAAAGAAAGAAATTAAGAAGTTGAAAGAAAGAAAGAAAAAGAAACAAAAAGTCGAAGGAAAGTAGATGGAATAGAAAAACGAAAGAAGAAATGGAAAGAAAGAATTTAAAAAGTAAAAAGAAAGAACGAAAGAAAATGGCGAGAAAGAAAAATGGAAGCATGAAAAAAGAAAAAATGAAAAGGTAAAAAGAAAGAAAGCAGAAACTAAATTAGAAAAAAAAAACTCGATAGGAAAATGAAAAAAAGAAAGAAAAAAAAGAAAGAACACACAGAGAGAAAAATGTAGAGAGAAAGGGAAGAAATGCAGAATAGGAATGAAAACGCCGAAAAGAAAGAAAGGAGAGAATGAAGGAGGTAATAAAGTGAAACTCAAAGACAATGAAGTTAAGAAAATAATTTTTTAAAAAGCAGCAGAATGGTAGGCGGAACTGGAAAAGGCGGAATCTGACCAATAAAGTAAGAAAGGCAAAATGTCGTAAAAAGGAGGCGTGGTTCTCGAAAGAAAGAAAGAACACAAAAGAGCGACAAGGCAAAAGAAAAAAGTGCAAGTACAGAGAACAACACAAGGACTATACTTAAAAGCAACAAAATTAGCATAAAAGTACCGGTAAGATGAGGCATGAGATTTGCGTTCCAAAGATGCAGCGGCCCCGGATCAAAGGCGACGGAAAACATTGTATGTCAAGCAAGAGCACAGTTGAAGGCTTGGAAGATCAAACGCAAAGAAACGAAGACTTTAGGTGTGGGGAGAGTAAGGAAACAAAAATTGTAAAGTAAGCAGTGCGGAGAGCAAGGGGATGGGAGAGCAAAAATGATAGAAGCGAATAAAGAGAGCGATGATGGGCGTGAAGTAATGGTAAAAAGAGTAAAAGAACATTGAATTAATGTTGGGTAGTGTTTGGATAGCAGAGGTGAACTGGATACGTAAGGTAGAATGGAAAAGAAGAAGCGAAGAAGAAAGTAAAAAAAAAAAAAGAATAAGTAAGAGGTTAAGGGTGAAAATTAGTAAGCAAGGTCTGATGGGATAGTTGGAAGAGGATAAAGACAAAGAATGTGGCGGTTTTTGATAGAAAGAAGTTATAAAGAAGTACGAAGAATGTCATAAGTCACTGACCTCAGCCATCTTGACGTTGCTGCCTTATTAACAAATACTTCGACTCATCTAAAATATGGAAAGAAAGACAAAGTGTGAAAAGCAAAGGGAATTGTGAAATAAAAAAAAGATAAGATAATGAAAGTGACAATTTTGGAACAAAAGGAAAGAAAAACAAGAGAAGAAAATTAAAACGATAAAGGGAAAAGATGATTTTACAAAAAAAAAATAAATAAATTGATAGGGATTACGGAAAATGGACGAAAGAGGAAAGTGATTGCTAAGAAAGAAAACGTAACTTATAAAAGGCGTATTGATAGTGCTTTTCAATTTATTTTCTTCGAAGGAACCTCCTACTGATGTACATAAGATCGTGTAGAGTTTCTTATCGTGAGGAACCAGATCCCGAAAATGGCGTGGCACCAAAGGAAGTGAGGAAACGATAGAGAATGAAGAAAAATACAGAAAGACCAAAACCGTGTATAAGAGTCAGGGGCAGTATTTTAAGAATAATAAATGGCAGAAGTGGGAAACGAACCGATGGTGAAAGAGAGAAGCGAAATCGAGTTGAGGGAACGGATTTAACTGTGGAAATGATAACCTGTAAAAATTGTTATGAGTGACAAGAGCAATGCAAGTGGGGAGACGGTGGTAACTGGCAAAAGTGGAAAGAAAAGACAAATGCAAGAGCAGGGAGTGGATCAAGAAAAGTGGCCCAACAGAATGGTGAAAATGAAAGTGTATAAAAATGAGAGAAAAAAGTAAGGGGAGGAAGATAAAGTTAGTGGGTGTAGACGAGGAATAGAAAGAAAACGTGAAGTGATTTATGCAAGATAAAAAAAAGAGGATGTAAATTAGAGAGAAGAAGAAGAGGAAGAAGAAATAAAAAGAAGATGATGATGATGATAATGATGATGATGATGATTAGAAGGAGGAGTAAAATATGATATAAGAGGAAGATGGCTCAAAGAAATAATAGGAGGGAAATGGCAATAAAAATGAAAAAAGAGGAAGTCGATAATAATAAGAATTATAAAACGGAAGTAAAAGGAAACAAAAGTATAAAGAGAATAATTGGAAGAAGAGGAGGAGGAGGAGAAGAAGAAGAGGAGGAGGAGAAGGAGAAGGAGGAGGAGGATAAGAAGAAGAAGAAGAAGAAGGAGGAGGAGGAGGAGGAGGAGAAGAATAAGAAGGAGGAGGAGGAGGAGAAGAAGACGAAGAAGGAGCAGGAGGATGAGGATAAGAAGAAGAAGAAGAGTAGGTGGAGAAAAGATGATGTATGCAGAAGATGACTAGAACAAAATGGAGGCGGAAAACTGATAAAAAATTAAAAATGAGAAAAGTAGATAAAATTATAGAACAAGAATTATAAACAGGGGTGAAAGGAGGAAGGAGAAGAAGAGGGAAGAAGAGGAGGAGGAAAAGGAAAAAGAGGAGGAAGAAGAGGAAGAGTAGGAAGAAGAGGAGAGGGAAGAAGAGAAGGAGGAAAATGAGGAAGAGGTGGAGGAAGAGGAGAATGAAGAGGAAGAGGAGGCGGAGGAGGAAATGAGGAGGAGGAAAAGGAAAAGAAGAAAACACAACAAAAATAATCCTCAAATTATTAGATTTCTTGAAACATTCCCGAGACCCATGCAATAAAAGACATGAAAATCTGAGAAGTTTACAATTAATCAAACGTCTTTGTCTTTCTTCATGTTACAAAATTCAACTTCTAAGGCGCCTTGGTATGGAGTAATGTTTAACGAGGTTAGCTAATCATGAGTAACGAGTTCGATCTTCGGTCTGTGCCACATAGAAAATAAAATTAACCAAACTGAAATCTTTCAAAGTATAATCCCCGCTGACCGTCAAAGTACGTCACGTGGTATAAAAATAAAGAAGAATTCAACTAATTTCATTTTATAATTCAAATATCAAACAATTTCTCTTCCAAATAGACTCCATTCTGGTGTGATTCTACCTCACACTTTCTTTGGTTACCTTGTTTCCTACTGACCCTTATGCTTTTATGTGCTGAACATATTTAAATAGTTTTTAATGCGCTTACGGCGATATTACGTTGAAATTATGCTTAACAGTCAGTTATGTTCAATGCGTGATACACTTTCGATACATGACTGACGAGGCAGATTTTTTTGTTCCCAATGGAGGTTGCCATTTCTTTCTGCGGTAGACCAGTTGCCATCCAAGGCTATAGAACTCGCTCTGTCCTGCTATTTACCCATAGTTGGATGGGAGAAGAAGAGTATTCATACCTTTCCCAAAAGTATTAGCACGTAAGTGAATGTAATGGATTTGACTGGAATTCGAACCCGGCTCTCCAATTCCTCAATCCAAGCCACTATCCATTACTCCACCGTGCCTCCTCCTTGAGAGTATATACAACTAAAAACACTTAAATAAAAAAAAATTATAATGAACATAATGAAAATATTCCAGATTAACCAAATCTCTATCTATAAAAGGCAGGATGTGTGTATGTGTGTGTGTGTGTGTGTGTATGTATGTAACGAATGCACGGCCGCAATTTTTGACGGATTTGCACCAAAATTTACATGCACATGCTCCAAGTTAGCGGGAAATGCCAAGACCGACTTTGCATTTCCCAACTCCCATCGATAGTGGAAATTATCGATTTTTTCATGCTTCTACATCAGTTTTCATGTAGTTTGCGGCCATTTTATACTGGCCAGAGTGAGAGACTATAGCTGGCTGCCACGAATAGGCAGGAAGATTCTATTGGCCAGCGTGAGAGCCAACAGCTGACTGACACGAATTTTAACTATCATGATAGCATGCTAAAAAATCGATAGCCACATTCGCCACAAGTGGGAAAAATTTAAACCTGCATGGCACTTTACTCCAATTGGCTCATTCGCTTGCTTAAACTCAACGTTGATTCAGAACTGGGTTGGGTGTGAAAAAGTATTTGTTGTTAACAAATTTTTTCATTCGGTTTTTCCAGTTATGAGTCCTTTTTTAAAGCTGGTCGTTTTGTGTTCATTTTGTTTAGTTCTTTTTTCGTAACAGATTTAATATTTAGTATAGAGCTTAGAAAAAATTCGCAGTGTGAGAAGTAAAGCATGTAGCAACATCAGCATGGCAAAGGGCACTCCTTTAAAGGCAAGGAAGGGCAAAAATATTTTAAGTCAAGTGATAGCGACTGCTGTATGAGTCGTACGATTTTTGAATCAAGCACGGGCAACGCCGGGCCATGCTGCTAGTATAGTATATTTACCATATCTGATGGCATATAACACCTATTCTTTTTTATCCAAAAGAGAAAGAGCTGAAAAATAACTCTTTGGATGAAGTTAAGGTATCTGAACTGTGAAATTGTATTTGAATCCAATTCAATCTCATAAACACCACAGTATATTCAGTCAGTCAGTTATGTGCCATGCGTGATACACGCTTATGCGATCATATATCTTTCGATACATGACTGACGAGGCAGATTTTTTTCCCAATGTAGGTTTCTATTTCTTTCTGCGCTGGACCAGTTGCCATCCAAGGCTATATAACCCGTTCTGTCCTGCTATTTACCCATAGCTGAGGGGAGAAGAAGAGGATTCATACCTTTCCCAGGGTTATTAGCACGTAAGTCAATTTAATGGATTCGACTGGAATTCGAACTCGGCTCTCCGATTTCTCCACTGTGTTCCCAATTATGTTTATACGAGGTGTTTTCTTAAGATATATAAAAAAAATGAATATTTTCGTTTTTTTTTTTGTTTTTTTTTCGTTCATAATCTGGAGTGCATGATCGATGATAATATATTTTTTTTAAAAATAACTCCAGATTACAGATTTTAATTTAATTTGAAACATTTTAAAGAAATCACGTGGTATGAGTATATTTGTTTTAGCTTCTAAAGAGGGAACAATTTACAATGAATTTACAAAGCGAACTGCACTCCGTGTTAACTTTTATAGAATTTAATACAGTTTTTCTTTTATATTTGTAATCTAGAGTGCTTACACTATAGTAATAAGGAAAAGATTGGAGAAGAAAAAATGCTTAATGTTGGTCGAAACGCATATTGTACAACTGAACTTACACAATTTTTTATGTTTCAAATTATTCGGAATGATGTCTTCAAATAGGTTTCATTTTCTTATAGGAACGAAAAATAATGGCAGATACTCAAGAATTGTTCGAGGTACAAATAAGTGAAGGAGGCAGAAGAACCTATCTACTGAAATCTAGCGATAGCAAGCAAACAACAAGAAAACAACGATAAATCAAATATTTTGTAGAATAAAGACAAATACTTTTCTCCAGAAAAAAAAAAAACGGTCAAAGCTTATGTTTTTTATATCATTTATAGGAAGATTTATAAAAAAATTATGGGAGGATTTGTAGGAAAATTTACCGAAAAATTTATAGAAAAATTTATAAAAAAATGTATAGGAAAACTTATAGAAAAATATTTAACATTAACAAGTTTTAGTAAAGATGCTGAGAATACCATGGCCCGAACATGTGAGTAACGATGAAGTACTAACGATAATGGCAACCAAAAGGATACTTATGTTTAACGTCAGGAAGAGAGATTTGGAATTTCTGGGGCACATGAAGAGGAAAGAGAACTTGGAAAATTTGATACTCACAGGATAAATTGAAGTTAAGTAAGATGGAGGAAAACAACGCAAAACATACCTGGAAGTCTTGAGTGAATGGATGCGGAAGGAACACTGAAGGGACACTGCATATAGAAGAAGATTTTTCAACGTGATATGGCCGGAAGCCTATTAAAAGCTATATATTTATTTTCTCGGCAAATAATATCTCGTGCATAAAAGCACTATATAAATATTTTCATTATATAGTGTCAAATGTATTAAATCCTATCAAACTTAAAATATTTAATCCGAATGTTAAACAGAGTTAAACGACGAATCTGAGTAAATAGTAATTTAAAATCATTCTAAAAGATTTTAACAAGAATTGCATAGAGTTTACCGAGCAAATGTTTTTGGAATTTAAATATAACTTATCGAAATGAGAATTTAAATTAGTTTAGTTTCGTTTTGAAAGAAATACATTTTTAATTTTACTAAATTTACATTAGCCATCACCAAATGCCACATGTTTTATTTAAAGAAAGCCAAAGTGTTGTTGCTCTTTGTAAGTAGGGTAAATCCCAAATAAAAATTGATTGCTTGATTGACTTTTCTGTTTTAGGGCATATCAACTCGCTCATGGGTCATTTAATGCCGAAAGTTAATTTTCTTTGGAGCTTGGAAGTAATGAAAATATGATATATGTTATGCTGCTTTCAAAATTGAATAAATGGTAGATGATACTCAGATTTGTGCATATACATGTTTGTGTGTACATAATTGTCAAAAATTTCTTTTTCTACAATATAGCTATTTGTGCTATGTTATAATGCTTATTAGCTAAATATTAATAATACTGAATATTTTTTTAAACATTAAAGTATATTTAATCACATGTCGCTAATAGCTGCCGCGATCTGTTAATACAAGAATTTAAATCAACAATTCATAGAAAAGATTAATATTAAATTAATTATTTTATATTTTGAGCATTTATTTGTTGATATCTGATAAGTATTGCTAAGTATATTAAAAATGTCTTGTGAATGTCAAATTCTCCAAACCCTCTTTTCTCATTATGCGTCCCATAAATTTCAACTATCTTTTTTATTTCTATTTTCCTCAGAGCTTTCTCGTTGAACGCCTTTAAGAATCCACCGATGAAAAAATTTATATCGCGTACAAGTTGAGTTATTATTTTCCTTATAACTCTTCCATATTTTCCTTATAACTCTTCCATATGCCACATGCTCCGTCTATGGTATTCTCAGCATCTTTCTGTAGAACAACATTTCTGTTACATTAAATTTCCTCTTCATCTGTGAAGAAACTGTCCAGCATTCACTGCCATATGGTAGAATTGATATTGCACAACAGTTTAGTACTCTTTTCTTTAGTTTTAATTAAATTTTCCTGATTCTTTATAGTTTCTAAGTTTTTAGAAGACATTTTTTCGATGTTCCAATGCGCCTACAGACTTACGGGGCCCATTTACCATTATATGTTACAAAATTTCCCAGGCACTTATGTTTCTATACTTGCTTGGTGTTGACGTTTCTAGTTCGTAACTCACGTCTTGGTCTGTTCCTCTCTTTGACAACCATGCGTACTTTCATCTTATTACCCAAGATTAGTTCTTTAGTAGCGACCTAGGCACTTGTTTGGTAAATACAGGAAACTATTCAAAGTAAAAAAAAAAAAAAAAAAAAAAACTCTAACAGCCATCATGGTAACCCATTGTGTGTACAACACTAATCCATTTTGTTTAACACGTTTCGACGTCACTAAAACACCCCACTTCGTAGACATTGATAATGCCCACACTCATATGCAATTGGCTTTTCTGGTGACATAATAGAGATAATGTAAAATGATTATACTATAAATATTGTTTTAAAGGAATTCTCAGATTGCGTTTTGCTCCCGACCAATGGATAAACTTTTAAATGATATTTAAAGATGTTTAAAATATATGAACGCATTAAAGATATATATGAAATACAATGCCACGCAAAAGTTTACAACATATTACAAAAATGTTTTTAGGTTGTAATGACAAAAGTACACAGTTGTAGGCTTTAAGAAAGCTTTATTCAACCGAGAATACAAGGTTCGCGTATAGTGTCCTTTTATAGTCTCAGTAAATAGAAATAGCTCTCTCAAAGAGGATAGTAACGAAACAAGGGGAGACCACTCTTGATTATTCATAAAATAGGAATTTCTAATTTCTTTTACTGCATATATTTAGGTATTCAATCAAATAATCAGATTTAAAAAAAAAACTTCAAAAGAGTATCTCACCAAGAAAAACCAATATTTTTTAATAACTCAAAAGTTTACAAGACATTTTTTTTTATTTACAACAGCTTTTTTATAAAAGTGTTCAAATTTTACTAGAATGTTCCAAATTAGGATTTGTTTTTTTAGAACGTTCCAGATTAATATTATGATTACCTTTAAGAATGATTAAAAGTATTGCGTCATTCTTTTTCTGTCAACCGTCCTTTAAACATTGACAAAATGGGGAAAAGCAAAATAATTGATCAAGACCTCCGTAAACGTATTTCTGACCTTCATACAAATGGACGTGGTTATAGGAAGATATCTAGTCAGTTAAATCTGCCATTGAGTTCCGTTGGTACAATAGGTCGTCACTGGAAGACGTGTCATTCCAATCGTCCCCACCCCGCTCAAGTTCTGGTCACCCTAGAAAGGTAACGGAACGATTATTGGCGAGAAAAGTTGGCAACAAGCTCTGAGTTGCGCTTACAGAACTTCAGGGAGGACTAGAAGTAAGTGAGTATGGATACATTTAGTCGTTCATTTCGTCGATATAACATCTTTTCGTGGACTCCAAGGAAAAAAAAAACTACTTGTTAGGCGAAAACATGTTCTTGCTAGACTGGATTTTGCAAACGAGAATTGTATCAAACCTGCAGCATTTTGGGAAAATGTACTTTGGTCAGACGAAACGAAAATTGAACGTTTTGGCAGAAATGTTGGAGGTACTGAATATTCGCCTAAGGATACTATCCCAACAGTAAAATTTGGAGACGGATCAATCAAGATCTGGGTTTGCTTTATTGCCCAAGGAGTGGGGAACATTAAAATAATAGAAGGGAGGATGAATGGAGCATGGATTGGAATATTTTTGAGAGAAATTTACGTCAGAATGCATATTCGCTGGGCTTGAAACCAGGTTGGGTCTTTCAACAAGACAACGATCCTAAACATACTGCAAAGCTTATAAAATCATGGTTAAGTTCAAATAGCAGAGACGTTCTAAAATGGCCAAGTCTGTATCCAAATCTCAATCCGATTGAAAATTTATGGAGAGAGCTGAAACTGAGAATTCAAAGAAGGAACCCGCAAAACCTGCATGTACTAAAAGGAATTTTGTCTTGAAGAATGGAAGAATATTAGCTAAGAAACGTGCAATAAATTAGTAGGAGACTAAACGCCTACATGTTTTAATTAGCTATAACGGTTACGCTACGAAATATTAATAGATGATTTAATAAATGTATTGTCAACTTTTGCGTTATTAAAAATTGTTTTTTTCTTTGTGGGATATTTTTATTGATTATTTTTTAAATCTGATTGTTTGACTAAAGGCTTAAACATATGTACTATTAGCAGTAAAAGATTCATTAATCTGTTAGAAATACATAAAGAAACTTTTTTGTAGTGAGTTATAAACTTTTGCGTGACATATATATTTAATATCTTTTCGTTTTCTCTTATTCTTTCACTTTCAGCGATACCTGCATTGTATCTTAGTGGCTTTATTGCCTTGGTTGGGTTAAAATGATTAAAGATATTCGCGATTCCTCAGTCCTGACGAGTGAGAAATCAGTTGATATTCGATAGGTATTGTGAACTATAATAAAATATACGTATATATTAAAGGGATGTTTAAGTATATATACAAAAAATTAGTTCCTTTCATTATAATTGTTTTCAGTCATATCACGGCAGAGGATTATGATTGAGTAGTGAATTCTATCCTCACTGGGTGCTCCACACTTTCGGCCGTGTGGCACATCTAAGGTGTGGTGTAATGGTTAACAAGCTTGTCTCGTTAGAACAATCGTGACTGAGTAGTGAGTTCGATCCTCACTGAGTACCCGATACTTTCGTCCTTGTGCCGCATCTTATCTGCGTTTAGAACATCATGGCGGAGTATTATAATGAGAGGGGATCGGGAATTATATTGACTTAATATGATTTTTAATTTAGTTTAATATTCAAGTATTACAGAAAAAGAAAATTCGACCAACATAAATTTTAGAAGTACAATGCAAATGTTACATTGTTTCAAATTTCAATCCGTCAAATATTTATTGAAATTCTCAAATATAACCTCGGCCAATGTTTATTCATAGACTTAAATATAAACATGTGCATTGTTTATTCATAGACTTAAATATAAACACGTCTAATGTTTATTCATAGACTCAAATATAAACACGTCTAATGTTTATTCATAGAGTTAAATGTAAACGTGTACAATGTTTATTCATAGACTCAAATATAAACACGGCCACTCTTTATTCATAGACTGAAATATAAACACTTCTAATGTTTATTCATAGACTCAAATATAAACACGTCCAATGTTTATTCACAAACTCAAATATAAACACGTCTAATGTTTATTCATAGACTTAAATGTAAACATGTACAATGTTTATTCATAGACTGAAATATAAACACGTCCACTGTTTATTCATAGATTCAAATATAAACACGTCTAATGTTTATTCATAGACTTAAATATAAACATGTACAATGTTTATTCATAGACTCAAATAAAATATGTCTAATGTTTACCAATGGACTCAATACACATACAGCCAATGTTTACTCATAGCTTTATGTATAAACACAAACAGTACTTAATTACTGAATCAAGTATAATAAGATATAATGATTTCGTCATTAAATAAGCCATTAAGTGTTGATATGTCGGGAAATCCACAAATCTATCTTAATTCTAATCACCGCCATGCATTTTATCTTCTTACAATTAATTTCCAGTTCTTTTTGCTCGTATATCTCGACTACTGTCACGAAATCCGTTCAGCATGCAATGGCGGACTGAATGAAGCGTTAATATGAACTATCAGCCTATTAACCTGATAGGAGAGATGTTAAAATTAATGTAGATCTTTTCGTTCATAATTCCACCTTATTTTCTCTGTACGTTTTAATATTTTAAATGCAATGTTAATTCCAGACAATCTCAAATATGAAAACTGTACACCATTGTAGCATTTTTGCCAAAGAAAAGCGCATGTTCAAACATGTCACGTTTATAATTAATTTAATCAAAAAAATTTAATATTTGAACAATTCTACTCGACAATTAATAGAACAAATATTATATTTCATATTGTATAAAGCACGCTTTTAAAAATCAAATTTAACACGTCATAAAACGAACAGTGACGGAATTTGTTGGGCGAAACAAATGCAAGCGTGAGAAATTCTAAAAGATTTCGATAATTTACCTTGTCTTAAATTAATTTTCATCCCTATAAAATGATTACGGCAAATTTTTTGCCGTATAGCAAGCAGCCGAATAATAAAGGCTACGAAAATATCTCCCGCATAATGGTAAGACATTAGCTAGACGAAGACTTCATTCTCCCTCATGTCTTACCAATATGTGGGAGGTATTTCTGAGAGATATATATGGTAGGTATTTCTGCCGCATTCGCTATTTCGATGCTCGCTATACAGTATAAAAATGGTAAGTAATCATTTCATTCAAAGCAAAAGCTCCAAATCGACAAGTCTAAATAGGAATAAGGATTATCTTTCTCTTCTAACATAAGATAATCCTCACAACATTTTCTCTGGTGATCGCAATTAGATGATCAACAAAATGTGTTTTTCCTACATATTCCCTGGTGCGTTTTGAACTGCTCCTGACCTTTTGACAAGAACCATAAAATAATTGCAAACAGAATGACCTTTGATATATGATACCATCATACTTACTATAGTCATTGACGCTTTTATTCTTTTAACAACGAAGCCAAGACTAAAATCTGAATTTCTTTACATTACATTAAATAGTATACAAATAGTATATCTTGACTGTAGATTTTACAAGCAAGCATGTATATATCTGTCTATATCTGCCTATATTTCTGAGATCAGATATTATAATTATTTACATTGTTCGGACTGTTGTCCTCATCTTTATTGTCATGTTGACGACGTTTCGGCCGTTTTAGTGACTTGACCCAAAAGAGTTGTGAGTTCAATACCTAGCTACGGCAGTGGTGGGCAAAAACACGGAGAGTTGAGTTAAAAGGAGATAACTGAGACACTCGGAAGAGGCATGGCACATGGAACTAGAACAATCAGCCCCGGTGAACGAAATAAAGTGTTCATTTGGAAATTTCAATCACCTGAAGAAAGCAGGAGCGTACAACGGCTGAAACTTCGTGAACATGACAATAAAGATGAGGAAAATAGAACGAACAATGTAAATAATGTAAAAAAAGCGTGTATATAGTTTAAATCCTTTTTAACTCTTTGCTTTTATATTTCGAAATATAAAAGATGAATTAAAAAATTGGATCTTCTTATTCCATTTTTTAATGCTGGTCACTCTGGTTTGGTTTGGTTAGTTTTACGGCATATCAACCTCAATAGGTTATTCAATGCAGACAAGGTTTTTATTGCTGGTAATATTTTTTTTTCCAAAATGTATTGCTGGTAATATTTTTTCCAACAATGGTAATAATGTATTGCTGGCAATAATTTTTTCTTCAAAATTTCATTGATGGTATAATTTTCACAAAAATGTATTGCTGGTAAATAAAGCATATTTTTTACACTTTCATAGTGTTTTGTCCCCAATTTGGGGTTTAACTATTTGCTCATATCTGGAACACTAACAGGTGCTACCAACCCGGGTCAGGGTGGACCTGGGACCATTAGCAATTAAAAGGTGGTTCTACGCTCCTCAAAACTTCCTGACCAGAGGCCTTGTTATCGGATGTAGTTTATCGTCTTACCCAGGACCCGGATGTAGTTTATCGTCTTACCCAGGACGGGGGTCATTCTGGTTAGGCCTATTCGTTTGATTTTAGGTTAACTTAATTTTTGTTCCAATGAATCAGATTTTCTTTTCGGTTATGCTTTGTTTTGGACATCGCTTTGTTTAGGGCGTCACTTTGTTTGGGCGTCGGTTTGTTTGAGGCGTCACTTTGTATATATTATCAATAATCCGGTGCAGCGTCACCAAACAAATGCTAAATTAAAAGAAACGACATATATATTCTAAAACTATATTACGCAGGGTATTTGGTTAAGTATATTTCATTTTGATCAAAGGAGTCCCACTGATTTTTCCCTTTGATTTAAATTAAATTTAAATTTGAACAAACGAATGAATCGTATCCAAAATATAGAAGGAGAAAGCCAGAAGATGGAGGTCACATTGGCAAGATCAAAATGAGACAAATATGGACGTCAAGCTGAACAAGCAATCACCAATCAGTGTTTTGTGCCTTACAATAGATATTTGTTGCGACAATTCAACTGTCATATCAATGTTGAAATCTGTTCATCAATTCAATCAATCAAGTATTGCATCAAATACATATCAAAGCGGGTAGATCAAGCTGTTTTTGCACCCAACTGATTTCTTTTTACCTTAATTTAAATTAAATTTAAATTTGAACACAGGAAAGACTCCTATCCAAAATCTAGAAAGAGAAATGATGGAGGTTGCATTGGCACGATCATTAAGTAACATGCATCATTTTCTCCACAAATTATAGCAACGATTTAAATCAATCATCATTTTCTTACAAAAAATATATGAGACATAGCAAGGCTCGGGTAATTTGGCTAGTACTTACTATAGGCATTGATGCTTTTATTCTTTTAACAACGAAGCCAAGACTACAATTTGAATTTCTTTTCAATACATTAAATATACAAATTATATTATCAAGCGATATAAGCAAGCGTTTATATCGTTCTAATCCCTTCCTGGAAGTCATTATCCCTTTTCTGTTAATATAATGTCACAAAACAAAGTATTTGCAATGTCACACGGTAGCGTTTCGGGTTACGTTATGGTTCGTCTACAAGAACGTTTTTGTAAACTCTACGTAACGTTGAGGCAAAGTTGTAGTAACGTCATTTTTAGCTGGGTTGTGTGTAATAAACACAAAGACAACTGCTGTTTGCATGCAGATTATTATTATTATTGAATTGAGAAAACAATTATCGAGAAATAGGCACAAAATCATAAAATGCTAATAATTGCTATGGCTCTACGAAGCAGAGAATATATATTAAACTGGTGAAAATGTTTTGGAGCAAAATAACTAATATCATATTTTTCCTAAGTGCGTTTAAGATTATAGTTACCACATGAAATAAATTAAGATCGTACTTTATCGCACGCGTTGGCATAACAAGTGTTAGAAAACGTAATTCATATCTTATAAATACATTTATTTTCAGATTTTATTCCTTGATCTTTTCCTAATTACTCTTAGATATTTATTTTCATATATAAAAAGTGAATTTCCAAAAAGCTTCACTGTATTTAAATTCATTTGAGTTTTCTATTCGTCTTTTCATTCCTATTATCCATATACTTTTATTTTCGCTTTTGATAAACATTTGAAGTTAATTTTAACATCATTTCACTGGCTGTGCATCTGTATTTATAGGTTGTTGTTGTTTTTTTGTTTTTGTTTTTTGTTGTTTTTTGTTACACTTGTTTTGTTTCTTTCTTTCGTTTTAATCTTACATTTGATAAATCTTACTTAGTACGGACCTAGGCTAAATACAAATCAGTAGACATACGAAGATCATATGTTAGGTTTACCTTTTAAACGCAAAAGGCTTACCTACTTTGTAAAGCAGCTTTCCAAATCTTGGCTTTCCAAATCTTGGCTTTCCAAATCTTGGCTTTCCAAATCTGAACTCAAATACTGATGTAGAATAGTAGTGGGAAAGACTATTTTCTTCGGTCATCTTTCGACAATGCAATCAATGTGTACTTAAACTTTCCTGTTCTATAATGGCGATGTTCATTTTTATCTATTTTACATATTTATAAATCCACCATTTGTTGGTGCATTAAATATTGCTACCACATTTGGTCTGGTGCTTCTGCTATGTACTTAGAGATTCTTGATGAAATACAAAGAGGAATCCGCAATGTTATTGGTAGCTTCCTTGTGCTTTTTCTATAAATAATTTCAAGGTATTTGTTCTAATGAATTTCCTTCTATAGTACCTAGACTTTATGAGTTTAAGCACAGTACTAAATTCTGAGCAAGGTCTCATCATTTTACAATTGAAATTACTATATGTAACCGTAAGTTTTATGATAAGAGTCACTTCTCTTGCACTTCTCGCTTGTGGAACTCTCTTCCGGCTTCTTGCTTTCCGGTCAGGTATGATCTTCAAAAATTTAAATGCAACTTCAATCGTTATCGCCTGTATTCTTAATTCCTCTTCTTTCACTGTTATTTCTCCTAAATAGTATTTTTCTTTTCCTCTCTCATACATAGTATCTTAGTGACTTTATTGCCTTGATTGAGGTGAAATATTTAAGAATAATTCTCTTTTCCATTTGTTTGTCTATTCGTATTCAAATTCATCTCTTTCACATTTTATTTAGAAAATCTTTTTATAAACCCTCTACATTCACTTTCACATTCATATAATTTCTTTGTATATTTTATACTACACTCGCTTATTCCTTCTTCCATTTTTTTTGTGTGTGTGTTTCATTTTATCATCACATCACTTTTCCTTTTCAGATTTTCTTTACTTTTTTCTTTTCATTTCGAATCACATGATACAATTAAAGAGTATCCTGACATTTCTCTGATGCGCCGGCCTTTTTTTTTATTTTCTAATCTTAGCTTGCTGGGGTCCAGTGTTAATTGTTAGTCCCGTGCCGCTGAGATCTGACTGGTTCTCCACCATCTTACCCACACGCTTATGCGTTATTTTATGGACAATTGCCAACAATTCTGACTGCGAATGCGTCATTAGTTGCTCAATGAACAGTGCCTTTGTTGTTTCCATACACATTGCTCTTCATGCTATACCCTCTTTTCTTCTGCCTATTCTTGGTCCGCAACCAGCTACCGCTGACTGTTGCCACCGCAACTTTTTACACTAATAATTATACTACTCTCATCATCACCAATGCATAGTTTAAAAATTATGATTATTCGTATTTTAACACAAAAGTCGTCTTGCGGTACTATTGGAGGCAACGTTCAGAATCAAGGGCCAACAAGTCTCCTTAGTGATTTTAGTAATTCTACCATCCTTAATGTTTCTGTCTTTCATTAGAATTACAATTTTACATTTTTCCTGTAAGATCGAATCGCGAAATGAAAGTTGTCTTGAACGGCCACTCTTCTAGATCTTTTTGGTATACCCCAGGGTTCTATCTTTGGACTTCCGTTCTTCCTGGTTTTCATCAATGACCATCCTAATGGCGTCAGTTCTCAACTCGTTATCTACACAACTATTTACTCCTGTCTTAATAGTAAATCAGATCGGTTCAATAATGTAAAACTGGCAGTTGATCTCAGAAATGACCTATAATATTTTATTAACGGGGGAGAGGAATGGCTTGTTAATTTTAACACCTCCAAAATGAAACTACTTTCTATTAATTGTCTGAAAGAACCCTTTACTTCCATCAGCATGGCTGATGCTAACCTCCAGGAGAGTGACTCGTTACGCTTTCTCGGGAAAAAGTTTCCGCTGATATGAAGTGGAAAAATTAGTTGCTAGGTCTGCTGATAAGAAATAAGTTCATTGTGTCTGGCTAGACAATTTCTCTTGTCGGAATCTATATTACATATTTCGTCCATGCTTATTATTAATATTACTGCCACATCAGGTTTGATGCTGTGAATATATAGAGATCCTTGAAAAAATGTTCAAAGAACCTGAAATACCATTTTGATTCTGACCAGTCACCTTCCCACCGCCTTAATGTCGTTTCCCTGTTGATTTTCTATAAATATTTTCATGGTAATTGTCCTGATGAACTTTTGTCTATAGTAACTAGACTATGAATTTAAGAGCAGTACTAGATTGGTGGAAAATTCTCATCTTACAGTGGAATGGAGACATGTAACCATAAGTTCTATGCTAGCAGATTTTTTTTCTCACACTTCTCGCTCGTGGAACTCTTTTGGCGTTTCTGGTTTCTGGCTTGCCAATCAAATTTGTTCTTATAAATTTACATGCAATGTTAATTGCTATAAGTCTGAATTCATAATTCCTGTTCTTTTATTGTTCTTGCGCCTTATATTATTTTCCTTTTCGTATATTCCTTACATTCTTATATTCTTTCACACTAAGTCTGAATTCATAATTCCTGTTCTTTTATTGTTCTTGCGCCTTATATTATTTTCCTTTTCGTATATTCCTTACATTCTTATATTCTTTCACACTAAGTCTGAATTCATAATTCCTGTTCTTTTATTGTTCTTGCGCCTTATATTATTTTCCTTTTCGTATATTCCTTACATTCTTATATTCTTTCACACTAAGTAGGCCCCTAGGTTTTAGTGAATTTGTTGCATTGATTTAAAAAAAAAACAAGAAAACAAATTTTCACCCCAAGCAAGGCGGGAGTGTCACTAGCACGCAAGGGGTTACAAAAAGTGGCAGCAAGTGTAAAGAGGCGCGATAGAGGAAAGAATGAAGAAAAAAACGGGGAATAGATCAAGACATTTGGAGATGTCGATTGACATTGCTTTTAAATACTTGGAGATTATAGCTATCAGGGAAGCAAGTAAGAGGAAGGGAGTTCTACAGACGGGAAGTGCGAGACATGAAGCTATTGGAGTAGAAGAGACGACTACATTTAACTGTTTCAAGAGTGAAAAGGTTAGAACTGAGATGTCGACCTAGTAGACGCTTAAATTCATGCAGTTTGGGAACTAGCGAAAATATCTCGTCGGAGCAGTTACCGTGAAAATATTTATAGGAAAATACAGACGGAGGCAACGGCACGTCTGTAAGAGAGCGACTGTAAACGAGATGCCAGATCAGGGCCAATTACATTGCATATCCGTCTCTGGATTTTGTCGAGGACCTCGAAACGAACAGCGGGAGCACCAGTCTATATATGACAGCAATAATTCCATGCAAGAGCGAATGGTTGATTTATAGATTTGAAGGATGAACTCGGACGAGAAAAACTTTCTGTCGCAACACAGAGAACCAACTTTCCTTGCGATAGATGAAGCTATTGCTTGGGGTGAAATGATTTAAAAAAAAATGTTTCTTCGGAGTGAAGATGAAAACAAAATATGAATTTTAGGAGAGAATGAAAGAAATTGTACTCAGTATTAGTATACTTGAAATAATTCTGTAGAACCTTGTAACGAGACTGGAAGAACTGGAAAACTATGCGGGTGACAGCATTACTAAAATCATGAGAAATACTGACAGACCCGGAATAGTGAGTAGCTTTAATCTCTAATATAAACCAACAGTTACTTTTAGTGTGAAAGTCCAACCAATGAAATCATGAAGATTCAAACAGACACTCATTGAACATTCGCGTTCGGGTATGGTTGTTATCGGCAAAGAAGAGCAACTTTGTTACCTTATTAAAATTGCTTGTCTGTTTGATACCACATTATGCGAGAATGAAGGGCAGTAACTTGAGAATAATACAGATATGAAATACAGGTGTGAAATAGAGAGCACAGAATTGCGAAAAAAGGTATAGATTGTGTCTACTGTATTCGGAGAATTAGATACAGTGTCAGAGGATTTTGTCTATTGGCTGAAGACATATTTTGCAGTTAGATGTCTGCGTTGCAGAAGGCCCGTTTGCTTGCCACAGCATAAACAGAAAAGTGCTAGATCCTTAAGGCTGCGGGTTTAGTTTGATATGTGGAAAAACAACCTAACCAATATGGGCAAAGGCAGCGAATAACATCAAATAAGCTGCACAAAAAGACAAATAATAAATCATTATCCTACCATAATTGTGATCGTCCTTCCCATCGTTAGTTAGCACGACCGTTATGCCCTGCCAATGCCTCAAAAATAATGGACTATTCAGTTTTAATCGCATGCAAAGAGGGGAAAGACACTACTTGGCTTCAGTGAGAAAATGAAAGCAAGCAAGCAGGGACGCAACCAAGCAAGCGAGAAAGAAAGAAAGAAAGAAAAAAGAAAGAAGGGAAGATGTTTAACATTTCCTGCCAATACCTAATAAATAATGGACTATTTCGTTTTGATTGCGAGGAGGAAAAAAGACATAAGAATGGATGAAATAAATAAATACATAAAGAAAGAAGTGTTTAACGCTGTTCCAGTGAATCTGAAAAAGTTGTCAATTTAATTTTTCTTCATTTGTACCCAGTTTTTAAAATAGCGACCAGCAGCCATATTTATGATTATTATTGCAGTTTTTGTTAAGCTCAAATATGTAACGATGTGGTAGGGAAATTTCTGCAAAATATTTTATTGTCATAGAATTCGCCATAGGCTTATTCAATCATTAACTTAAGAATTAAGGAATTTCGGAAAATTCAAATTGGAAAACCGTAAAATGTTAAGGGTTTTTCTAGTTATTATTATTATTATTATTATTATTATTATTATTATTATTATTCACACCAGAATTTTGTGACTAGGCCAACAACACCGGAATGCCAATATTAACTTTGCTCAGGACGACTGCAATTTCCAGATACACTGATCCTATTTAGCTACATTGTGAAAATGTTCGTTTTTCTTGTATATTTGTTGCAGCATCTTATAAATTGTTTCAGTGTTTATAGGGAATAGCTAGATCTGTTCATTTAAGACTTTGAATTTCAGGACATTTCCTATAAATGGCAGCCGTTTCTTTAGATATTAGTATCATTCAAAAAAATAAGCATTGAGATACCAGTAAGTATTATATATATATACATATATATTTATATATATATATATTAGTACAGTTTTTCACCTAATGCTATCTAAACTGTATTCAAAAAACCCCATTCCGAGACAGGCTAGGGCTGATGAAGATATACGCATGTATGTATATGTATGTATGTATGTATGTATGTATGTATGTATATGTATGTATGTATGTATGTATGTATATACTACAGTCCAAAAGTTTTTGGGTTTTTTTTTTAAATTGGCCCCAAAAGTAGTTGTTTTCTACTTTAAATAATAGAAAATTATTATACATGGTTAAAAAATTCAGAGATGATTTTTATTAGAAATTTTATTATGACAAAAAGAAAAAAAAAGCATTTTATGATTAAATTTTGCTCTCGTCAAAATGCCCTCCTTGATACAGCACAATTTTTTGCATTCCATTTCATTCTTTTTTCAATGACACTAAATGCTCTTTTTCATTTTTTTCCTCTCTTCTGTCAAGTTCACCCCATGCTAATTCTGGGGGTGGTGTCAAACTTTTGAACTGTTGCATATATATATATATATATATATATGTCTGTATATCGATAACTGACTTCCTAGCCAAGTACAAGTTTATGCTTTCCAGGATGTAGGTGGATGCCCCGACGTGTAAACACATGATAAGCACATAGAATATTATGACATGTATAAATTTAAACACCCACAGTCTCTCAGACAGCGCACACGTGAATTCGAATTCCAATGCCCGAAACCGCACGCGCGTGCGCACACACACACACATACACAAACACAGAAACATACACAAAACACACACACACGCCGACATTCATTGACGAAGTCCCGGATTGAAAGAAATGTAAAGTTACATATGAACGATTTAGTCACGTGTTTTCAACTATAATGGACGATGATACTGCATTACAAAGTAATATTGACTCATTTGTTCTTTACGGCTTATCAACCTTTTTATTTATTTACTTTTTGATTATAAGTATTTGACGGTGGGGATAATAATAATTTTACTGCTACAAGTAATTCTAAGTAACTCATATCTGTGGGAAGAAGAGGTTGATTCATAACTTTCCCAAGAATATTGGCGCGTAACTGAATATGACAAACTTGACTGGAAGTGGAACTCGGGCCACCGATTCCCAATTCTAAGCCGTTATCCATTACACTGCTCGCACATCCAAGTTTACAGCACCAGGTATTCCCAAGCGGTCACTCATCGACCTGCTGACCAGACTGGACTTTGCTTAACTTAGGTAAACTTAACTGGTGTTTCAACATGATATTGGCGTAAACTACATATAAATAGCAACTTGAGCAAGTTATTTAATGAATGGATTTATTTGTACCGTGTGACGGGTGATATTTGAACGAAGAGTTCAATAAGTTTGTATTCAATCATAGCCTGAAAAGAAAAATATTTAGGTCTTATTATTCGATACGTGGATTTTCATTCATCATCTTTTTCTATGAGCTTTGTCCATTTAGGACGTGGGCGATCATGACATTCAAGAACTTTCTACCCCTTGTAGATCTCAGTAGGGTTTATCTTTTCACATGTAACCAGCAATGAACTTATTTATTCATTAAATATTAACATACACCAGAAAATTTGTTATAAAGGAATAAAGTGCCGCTGCCAACACTTGAGTTTGAACATAGATCGCCAGTGAGCAAACACAGGCGACCCCATTATTGAATTAAGGGGATCACGTGACCATGTCAGAAACACATAAGTAGAAAGTAGCGTGACATCCAATTGATCGTTATTCCTTGTCTATCCTCTATTGCTATTCGGATCACTATTCCTAATCAATCCTCTATTACTATACGGACCGCTATTCTCTACTTTATTCACTATACTATTCCTCTATTCGGATCACTATACAGATTACTATTTGAGCGAGTATTATCGAGCAAGTACTATTAGTGCGAGTGTTATTCGAATGCGTTTGACACCAGCATTATTCGACGGCGTTACTATAGCTGGATCTGCGATTACAAGGTCTCTACTATAAATAGCATTATGAAAGTGACAGCGAGTATTCGTTGACATTAATAAAGTGGCAATAAGTGTTCGCTGACATCACAAAAAAATCAAATAGGCAAACATTGAAATTTTCACGAGTACTATATTATTTTACCATTCAACATGTTAATATTGGCTCCTTGACATTCCATAACCCTCAGCAGTCATTCACCGTTTGTTTCATTAATTTTTTTTTTTCAGCTTCAATATCATATTGCTCTCCAGAGATCTTTATTTCCCTGTTGTCTTCTATTCACCTTTATCGTCCTGGGTATGGCGATAAACTTCATCCGCGTCCTTGAGTGAGATGATGTACTGTGTCCAGCGGCGGGGCCTCTGATCGGGCGGTTTTGAGGGGCGTGGAATCGCATCTTGGTTGCTGGTGTTCCCAGGTCCGCCCTGACTCGGGGTGGTGGCATCTGTTGGGGTCCCAGCTACAGGCAGGTGGTTGGCCCTTGGGATGGGGTTGGAATTCCGTGGAAGTGTAAAAATAGGTTTTAATACCGGAAATACTTTGTAAAAAAATTATTATCAGCAACAACTTTTTTTAAAGAAAAAATTATTACCAGCAATGCGTTTTAAAAAATATTACCAGCAATAGATTTTTGAAGAAAAAATATTCCCTGAAATAGATTTTTGAAGAAGAAACATTACCAGCAATACATTTTTAGAAAAAAATATTACCAGCAACAAAAATTTTGTCGGCATTAAATAACCCATTGAGGTTGATATACCGTAAAACAAAAAAACAAAAAAAAATCTATTCATCCTTATAAATTTTACTTAATGCTAGATTACAAATGTTAATGTTTAATATATTAATATTGGCCATTTGACATTCTGTAACCATCATCAGTCATTTAGTCGTTGATTTCATTCATTCCTCCATTGTTTCAGTTTTAATATCACTTGCTTCAGTTTTTATTGCTTCCCAGAGATCTTTGCTTCAATATTGTCTTATACTCATCCTCATAAATCTTTCTTAATGCTACATTACAAATATTTTATTTTATTAATATTGGAAAATGAAGAGAATAATTCTCGTAATTTGGTGTCTTTGAAAACTTGCTGGCAAACTGGGCAATAGTCAACATTGCAGAATGGTAAGGAACATTGTCTTGCATGAATATCATATTTACCTGCATCTTCTATGCACCATGTCTCTCCAAGGACATGGGTGAACATTGCTCTCCACAAGTTCCTATCATTTGTAGCTCTTAACAAGATAATCTTTTCACCGTCAATCTTACTACTTGTTCAGCTGTTCATTTACATAAGCTTGTTAGATAAATTACTTGTTTTCTCCCTTTCCACTTGTTTTAAATTTGTCCTGTGAGTTTCAAATACCCCAAGCCCTCTTTCCTCATTATATATCCCAGAAATTTCAACTGTCCATTTCCGTATCTCAATATAAGAATATTTTATTTCAATTTTCTTTTAAGATTTCCTTGTTGCTTACATGCTCTGTCTATGGTTTTCTCAGTATCCTTCGGTAAAACCATATTTTTTTTCTCAGTTCACATCTTCATCTGTTTTTATTTTACAGTAAGGTTCAGTCGGTATAAGGCCCGGGAGCCACTCGAAGTAGAGAGTTACGTTAAGGGATAGTTTATATGGATAGGAAGAGAAGATAACGTTTAACTCTAGACTTGAACATGTTAAGATTGTAGTGATCGGGGAAATATCCTCTTGGGAGTCTGTTCCACATAGCAGTAGTTCGTGGGAAGAAGCTGTTTGAGTGAAACTTAATACTCACCAATGGAATACGAAGGAAATGTGGGTGATTTGCAACAATGTAAGTGGCATGGCGAGTCGTAGCCGAGAAGGTTACCTGGCGGAACTAAGAAATGCAGTTCGTCCGAACAATTTTAATGGTAGTAGCGATAGAGCTGTGAGAGACTCGCAAGATCACACCTGTGAGAGAGAGAGAGTTTGGAGGGTGGAAAATAATTCTTCTCCAACAAGGACTCAGAGACACTTTTGAGCTCTAACAAGACTGGAAAGTGAGAACTGGGCAGCTGCCACCCAAATATGGCAACAGATAGAATGGGGAGTCAGGTACTTACTGGGAAGGTAAAGGGGAGCCTGTCATTTTACCTGTAAGGAAATTGTGCAGCATTCACTGACATAAAGAATGAATTATATTACACAACAGTTTAGGACTCTTCTTTTTTCTTTTTTTTTTTTAATTTTTTTTAAGCTTTTCATCCCAAGCAAAGTGGGAGTGCCACTATCACGCAAGGGATTCCAGAGAGTGGGACCAAGAGTAAAGAGGCATGAAAGAGGAAAGGATGAAGAAAAGGACGGGGAATAGATCAAGGCATCTGGAGATGTCGATTGACATTGCTTTTAAATACTTGGAGATTATAGCTATCAGGGAAGCAAGTAAGAGGAAGGGAGTTCTACAGACGGGAAGGGCGAGACATGAAGCTATTGGAGTAGAAGAGACGGCTACATTTAACTGTTTCAAGAGTGAAAGGTTAGAACTGAGATGTCGACCTAGTAGACGCTTAAATTTATGCAGTTTGGGAACTAGCGAAAATATCTCGTCGGAGCAGTTACCGTGAAAGTATTTGTAGAAAAGACAGAGGGAAGCGACGGAACGTCTGTGAGAGAGTGACTGTAAACGAGATGCCAGATCAAGGCATCTGGAGATGTCGATTGACATTGCATTTGGATGTTTGAAGATTATAGCTATCAGGGAAACAATTAAAAGGAAGAGAGTTCCACTGACGGGAAGTGCGAGGCAGGAAGCTATTGGAGTAGAAGAGACGACTACATTTAACCGTTTTGGCAGTGACATGTTGGGACTGAGATGCCAACCTAGTAGCACGTTTAAATTCATTCAGTTTGGAAACTAGTGAAACTAGCTCGTCGAAGCAGTTACATTGAAAGTATTTATAGAAAAAGACAGGCGGGGGCGACGGCACGTCTGCGAGAGAACGACTGTATACAAAATGCAAAAAAAAATAATATTTTATGATTTTATTAAAAAAAAAATCTTTTTAGGCTATTTTTATTACGTAACAGTGCTATGTGATATCAGATTTGCTGAGGGATAATTAAAAATCACCCCACCCTACTACCAACCTATGAATAAGTTCTAACTAAAGGATTAGCTCTGATAAGATCTTATCAACGCCGATATTCCATCAACTTACGACTAACAGTTAAGACAACTAGCAAAGATAAAATTCAGCAAATAAAATCGATTGGCCAACTTACCAGTAGAATTATATTGCACGTTTAATAACTCTGGATCAACGAGTTGCTTTATTATTCGTTGTTGCGTTAGTATTGTCGGTCGAAATGAAGGAATCAAGTGACGTGTTTAGTTATTCAAAATTCCTCTGTATGCAATGAATATTTTCCATCTGTCACCTATTTGCCAACACGTGGCTTTACTTTGTGCAAATATTATTCATTTCGAACGATATTAACTTTGTTTCTCCTTCGAGGTGCACCGAACTTTCATTATTTCATTAAGAGTTACGTTATCTAAAATTATAGCAGGCATCTCCTTAGCATAACTGCCCCTCCGCCCACATCCTTTCTCCCTCCACCTCCTCCTCCATTCCGACAATAAAATAAAGAGCAGCAGTAGTGCCAATAGTGGAACCGTATCGAATTGAGGAAATGGAGAACAGAGTTCGAATTCCAGTCAAATCCGTTACATTCACTTACGTAGTAATACCCTTGGAAAAGGTATAAATACTCCTCTTCTCCCCCCCCCAGCTGTGGGCAAATAGCAGGACAGGCTGCGTTCTATAGCCCTGGATGGCAACTGGTCTACCGCAGAAAGAAATGGCAGCCTACTTCGGGAATCGAAAGATACATGATCGCCTAAGGATGTATCACGCATGGCATATAAGTGAATGAAGCTGAAGGCGAAGAAGAGATATGAATTATACCAAAGAAGTGACGTCCAGTGGGTGAGAGAGTTGCGTATATCACAGCGGCAGTATTCGCACCCAGATACAAAACAAGGTTTGAATTTGCAAGATAAAGTGTGGGGGGTGCTAAGAAAATTGACGCACCGTTTACTTTTATTAGGTTGTTCGGAAAGTAATGTCCACGGGTTTTGTTCGATTTTTATTTTCAGATGTTGAATGTCAATTGCAGATGGACGTTTTCTACCACGTTGATCTTCAAGACTCGTATCCCTGCTGCGGAACTTCAGAAACCAACGCCATACTGCCTGATTCTACTCGTAAGTTGGCCAATCAATTTTACTTGTTGAATTTTATATTTGCTAGTTCCACAATTACAAAATACCAGTGGATATTCCCTAACTGAATCGTTAAATATTTGACCTTAAACCTAAAGAAAATATTGTAATCATAATCATAAATATGAATATATATCATTACTTAATGAAGTAAGAACGTATAAATGAAAAAAAAATGACTAGTTTTTCATTTCATTTAAGCAGACATTAAATGTATGAGAGTGTTATCACCTCCTCTTTCTTTCTTTCTTTCTTTTTTTATTATGTATGCTTTCTGTTGTGAAGTTCTAAGTCCTTCGTTGTTCAACTCAAGGCACATCAGCAATTCCTCCTCCTCCTAATTGGAGTCATTATATAACCTGGGTATTCGAGATATATTAATTAGTTATTCTACATATTACTTTCTTTTGTTTCCCATTGAAATCAAATAGAGATTCTGATATATATTTTTCTTCCGTCTTTCTTCACATTCAAAACAGAATTGTCCGTTAGTTATTTGAGGTAATTGCACTTCGTAACGCACGAACTAATTTCCTTACGAACGGAAGAGCAAACAAAATTCTAATATGATTCTGGTATATTATTTACATTATTCGGATTATTGTCCTCATCTTTGTCGATATATCTATTACAACGTTTCGGCCGTTGTACGCTCCGGCCTTCTTCAGGTGGTTGGAATGTCGAACTTAACCCTTTATTTCGCTCACTGGGGTAGACTGTTCTAGTTCCACGTGCCATGTTTAATTGATGTCAGTTATCAGTTATCTGTTAATTTCCTTCTGAAAGTTCTCTACTGCCTTAACTGGGTATTGAACGCACACACTTTGGGTCCTGTCACTGGATCTAACCAACGCTTTGATTCTGGTATGTTGGATATTGTGTTATTTAAATTTATATTTCTATGGCCTATATCGTTTGATTATCCTTATAAATAAATATTAGAAGGATGTATAATAATGTCGGAACCAAAGTGGATATAATGAGATAAGATGGAAAAGTTATTCAAACTACGCGTTTCGCCTCTTTATAATAGGCGGCTTCAGACCGGAAAGAGAGACTATGTGTGAAGAAAATGTGTTGGAATATGAGAAAGAGTTAATTAAAATCCCTTATCAAATGCCGCTTTTCTTTTCTTCTCGTACTGAAGCCGTTAACGTCCACAGGATTAACCTTATTCTGATATCTGTCTATTTCTTCTCTATTATTTTATATAAAACTTTATGTTACACTTTACGTAATAAACCTTTGAACGTCGATAACAATTTTATTTATATTTTTAAAAAAAATATTGATATTATAACGTGAAATTCAAATGATATTTCTCATATAACAATATCCGAAAGATTTTAAAAACATCGGCACGGTATTTAGACTATTTTTTATAACATTTATAACTACAAGGTAACCAAAAAAGTTCTGTCCGTTTTTTTATTAGTCTTTGAATGAAGTTGAAATATATACGAAATGCGTGTAGCAATTGTTTTCAAATTCGGACAGCCGGAAGTAGAAACATCAGACGTTAGAAAAAAACACGCGCACCGTGCCCGGTCATCAGTTATAAGCCGGGCAGCTGTGAGAAGTCTAGAGATCTCTTTCGGGGCTGTTTGCGTTACGACTTCAAAGTGGGCTTATCAGCAGCTGCATCAAGTCGCCACATATGTCAAGCGTTTGGGGATAGTGCTGTGGATGAACGTACAGCAAGGCGTTGGTTTCGAAAATTCAATTTGGGTGATTTG
>CAHIKZ030003625.1:807500-825000 GCA_903632075.3 Acanthosepion pharaonis | reverse complement strand
AGGGTTTCTACGCAGAAAGCTGTTACATTTAGTGACAGCCTTGACATGGACAAGTCATAATGAAGTAAAGAAGGGATCCTGCTAGATTCGAAATTTTTTTTTTCTTCTTTTCTTTTTCACATACTTCGATATTGTAAGCTTCGGTTTTGACTCCATGATGTTTCGTTTGGTTTGGTTTGTTTTATGTCATATCAACCTGAATGGGTTATTTAATGCCGACAAGATTTTTATTACTGGTAATATTTTTTTAAATGTATTGCTGATAATTTTTTTCAGAAATCTCTTGCTGGTAATATTTTTTCAATATATAGCTGGTAATTTTTTTTTTCCAAAATGTCTAGCTGGTAATATATTTTTATTCCTGGTAATATTTTTTCCTTCAAAAATCTATTTCTGGTAATATTTTTTCTTCAAAAATGTATCACTGGTAATATTTTTCAAAAAATGTACAGCTGGTAATATTTTTTTCAAAATTGTATAGCTGATAATATTTTTTTTCCAAAATGTATTACTGGTAATAATTTTTCCTTCAAAAATCTATTGCTGTTAATATTTTTTTACAAAGTATTTCTGGTATTAAAACCTATTTTTACACGTTCATAGTATTTTGACCCCAGTTTGGGAGTTAACTACTTGCCCATAGCTGGGACCCTAACAGGTGCTACCACCACGGGTCTGGGTGGACCTAGGAACACCAGCAATTAAGAGGTGGTCCCAAGGCACTCAAATGCTCTTAATCAGAGACCTTGCTGTTGCATGTAGTTTATCTTCTTACCCAGGACGCGGATGTAGTTTATCGTCATACCCAGGACGGTGTGATATTTCAAAAAAGAAAAAGTAATTTTAGTAGATGCTCTCATCTTTTCCAAAATAAATATATTATAATGTCCTGAAAATGGCACAATAGTTTGTCTTTTAAGCTTGTACACCCACAGTGATATATGCTTAAACATTACGTGTTTGCGTACTCACAGATTACTTTTTTAAAGTTTTATTTTGGCTTACTGCCATAATACGTTGAAACAATGGTTCTCGTATAATTTCTGAAGGTAAGTAACCTCAAGCCTGGTCACTACTTAGATGGGTGACTGCTTAGGGATACTAGCTACTGTAAACTTAGTTCTGCAGATGGTGTAATGGACAGCAGCTAGAATTAGATATCGGAGAGCTGAGTTCTAATTCCAGTCAGTTTCGTTATATTAATTTACGCGCGAATATCCTTGAGAAAGGTACGAATTCGCCTCTTTTCCCTCCAACTATGGGTTAATTAATAGAACTTGAATCTGTAAATCATTATTATCTATAAAAACATTCTTGCAATCTACACATATTTCTGGCTATAAGTCACCTGCAAAAGGTTGATAAGCCGTAAGAAAAATAAAAATAAAGTCATCTTTTTTATTTTTTTAGTGCAGAACTGCTGTGTAAATATCAATCATCCAACACGGCAAGGCAATGAAGCCATCAAACAAAATGACGTTGCCACAACTTCACAGACGTTTTGTAAACTCACTGCAACGTGCTGGTAAATGTTATCTTGAGACGTCACAAAACCGTTCCTTTGTAACATGGCTCGTGCTCTGATGAAATTGGATAATGGATTCCAGTGCATTCATCTTCTACATTAGTGATTCTTAACTTTAAAAATACCAAAATAAAGTTTATACCTTCAATACATATTGTTAAGTGAAGATAAAAATATATTCTGGGGTTATTTAACTAGTAAGGTCATTTTCAACTTCGTAACGTTAACCTAATTTTTTGACACCGTAATGAACGAGCGGTCAGTTAAGGAGTCCGGGAAATAATTGATTTCCATTTGCAGTAACGTCACCATGACGTTACACATCCCCGGTTAAACTGAAACGTGTCTTCAGTGTGGTAAAAACGATTCGTGTTAATTAAAAATGCTACATACTATCCTTACAGATGAAGTGGAGTCTTGAGGTAAGAGAAATCTGGTTCTAGAGAAGAATGCTGGGAATGCCATCGACGGAACATGTGCGCAAAGTTTTAAGGAAAATGGAAACGAAAAGCACACTCTGACTTGAAATCACAAAGAGTCAGTTCAAATTTATGGGGCACATAATAAGGGAAAGCGACTTGGAGAATTTGATACTCACATGACATCATGAAGTTAAGAGGGAAACAATGACTAACCTACCTAACGAGCTTGTGAAAATGGGTGGCAGAACGGAGATTGGGAGAGATAATAACGGGACAAACATTGCTAATAGCTATAAAGAATAGGAAGGACGTTGCGGAGAGCCATGATCGTCTACGTTCTGCAGGAAAACGATGCATAAAAGATTACTTATTGATTACACATCATATAAAAACATCTCAGCAAAACGCGCACAGGAATGCATAGAATTTACTATATGTATCCATTGCTTTTCACGGACAAACTGCCATGTATAAGGTTGTCTTATATGAAGTGTCGTATTTTGTGTTCGTCGACTTTTCATAAAAAATGGCAAAAATCTATTGGTCTCAAGCCAATATCTAAATGCTTATTTCTTAGTAATCTCTTTGTTATTTTCTTCCCATCTAGTTGTTTTCTATAAGAATGTTATTCGCAGACTTCAGAAAATGAAAATAAACAGACTGATACTCTATAGGCGTTGAAATTAGACCATTTGCCAGAAAACCTCAAAGAAACATCGGTTTCGCTTTTGGCAAATAGTATTGTTAATTATTTATACAATTCGAAGTGTTGTCCTCATCATTATGGCCATATTCACATTTTGCCCGTTGTACGCCCCGGCATTCTTCAGGTAATATACGTTGGAATTTCGAAGCGTACCCTTTCCATCGTATATCACCTAAAGAAGGGATGGAGCGTACAACGTATTGTTAATGTTAAAACTCTACAGAAATGGTCCCAAAGAATTCTTTCTGGAAATGAGGTCCTTAGAAATAAACCAAAGGAAAACTTAATTCAGATATAACAATGATCAATTGTATGCATTGGTTAGATAAAATCCGCAAACAACAGTCAGAAAACTTTTAAGAAAACATCTCACAAATCTGTGCTTCGGCTTTTAAAAGATATTAAAAAAGTGAAGAAGGTGAATGTATATCCCTTAGGAACTGACTGAGAATCAAAGAAAACGTCACTTATTGCTTTCCAGACTTGAAAGTAAACCATTTTTGTATCGAATCATTATCTGCGATGAGAAGTGGATACACTTTGACAATAGTAAGTGAACAGTGCAGAGTTGTATTTTTAAATGGTATGAACAGATTAGATTTACGTTAGAAAAAAAAAAACTGTAGAGAAAAACTTAGATTATTTTGATTAAATTGAAGTCGTTTATCTTCTTTTTATCCCTCAAAGTACATTTCACTGAAAAAAAAAAACTAATATATAACTTTAAAATCCTCTATATTTATCTATCTTATAGGTATCTTTCTGTCTAGAATATACAAGGGATAGTCAAAAATTATCAACAATTTTTTCTAAAGATGGCAAAAGAACGGATAATTTATGACTTACCCACGTACATTTGCCAAAATGCACACATGGAAATTCAAATCTAATCGTAATAGTACAACTAATAATCTATTGTGTGTGTTTAGTAGACATGGTAAAATAATTTGCACATACCCTCCTTATTACCCTGAATATTTTTCTAATATCTAGGAAAATACTTTATGCTTTTTTTTAACTGAGAGATATTTCTAAGAACTTCATCTGTGTGAGTGTTGAGTGTAAGCCATCCGTTTGGGAGTTGAGTGTAAGAAATCAAGATGTAGGAAAATGTTTAAGAAATAAGAATTTAAAAAAAAAACGAACGAACAAACGAATGGATGAACGAACGAACGAACGAAGAGAATCGAAAATAGTCAGAAAAACACGAATATGGTATTTGTTGCTTTTGGACGAGAGTAATTCGTTTTGGACAGAAGAAAAACAAATAAGAGAATGGCATGAAAACAAAACACTTTGTTTCTAGCGGAATTTTTAATATTCTTACTACAGGTTTGCATTTTCTTATTGACTATGTTTTCTTTTTTCTTTCAGCAGAAGGATGAAGTGACCGATTTTCACAGAGATATTTGGCTGAAATTAGAAAGAAAGAAAGAAAGAAAGAAAGAAAGAAAGAAAGAAAGAAAATGTAAGAGAATATTTAAAAAAAAGCAAATCATGTAAAGAGAAAAACGAAAGCGAATGTAAGGAAGAGGATGATATTAAAATAATGGTAAATTGCATAGAACTTGAGAAAACTGAAAAGGCTTTGATAGGTTGGTCGATTGATTATTATTAACACATACACACACACGTATATATATATATATATATATATATATATATGGAATGATTTCAATTAAGTCAGTCAGTTAAGTGCCACACGTGATACACGCTTGGGCGATTATGTCCCTTTCGATACATGACTTACGAGATAGATTTTTGCACAATAGGTTGCCATTTCTTTCGGCAGTAGACTGGTTTGCAACCAAGGCTAAAGAACCCAGTCTGTCCTGCTATCCAACCTATAGCTGGGATTGAGAAGAGATGAATTCATTAATCGACCTCCACTGGGATTCAAACCCGGCTCTTCGAGTTCTTATTCCGGACCGATATCCATTACACTACAACGCACACCCGATTTCAATATAGCAGTGCTAAATGGTAGAAATAAAATCATGTAACAAAAATAAAGAAAAAGAATTGTGATTGCTGAAGAAAGAATAGAGGAAGAGAGCGGGAAATAAATAATTAAAAATAATAAAAGACTAGAAACCACGTCGTGTGTGAAATGGGTTAAGAAGAAATTACTTTTGAGATAGAAGAAAGAAAAGGAAATTTGGAGAAAGGTTTAATAAAATAAATGGTAAGAAAAAACTGAGGGGATTGAGTAAAAAGAAAAGAAGAATATACAAATGAATTATCAAAAGAAAGAAAAAAATCTTTGAGGGAATTTTGACAGTGGAATAAGAATATAGGGAAATAAATGGAAGTGTTTATTCGAAAAATGTGAAGAAATAAAAAAAATAAGGAAAGAAGATGGAAGAAATTATTAAAAAAGAAATAAATATTGCGAAGAACGCAACTTGAGAAAGAAAGAGAAAAAGAGAAAGAAAATGTGTAAAAGGAAGGAAGGAAGGAAGGAAGGAAGGAAGGAAGGAAGGACGGACGGACGGACGGACGGACGGACGGACGGACGGAAGGAAGGAAGGAAGGAAGGACGGACGGACGGACGGACGGAAGGAAGGAAGAGAGGAAGGAAAGAAGGAAGGAAGGAAGGAAGGAAGGAAGGAAGGAAGGAAGGACAAAAAAAAGGAAGGAAGGAAGGAAGGAAGGAAGGACGGACGGAAGGAAGGAAGGAAGGACGGACAAAAGGAAGGAAGGAAGGAAGGACGGATGAACGTACGGAAAGAAGGAAGGGCGGACAAGAAGGGAGGGAAAAAAGAAAGAAAGAAAGCATAGTCAACAAGAAAATACAAACCTGTAGTAAGAATATTAAAAATTTCGTTAGAAACAAAAAAAAGTTTATTAAACTGTTACGTAATATCATTCCTTCTGTATAGCAGTGAATGCTCCACAGCCTTTTCACAGATGAAGAAAATATTTGAATCAACAGAAATGTGATTCTACATAAGGATGCAGACAATATCATAAACCAGACACGGAAACGACAAGTTTTGGAGAAAATGGAAACAAAAAGGTTTCTTATGAAAAACAGAGTTGAAATTTTTCGGGCACATGTTGAGAACAGTGGACTTGAAAATTTGGGCACTCAAATAACAGATTGATGGCAAGGAAAACAACGCGTAACTTACCTAGAGTGCTCGAGTAAATGAATGGCAGAACAAGGTTTAGGAGAGATAACAAAAAGACAACAATTATTAAGTGCTACAAAGGAAAAGAAAATGTGGAGAGCCATGATTGTAAAAGTCCTGAATGGACACGATAGATAGAAGAAGTAAAAGTATGAGTAAAAATAACGCGATAAAAGAAAACGTGACTAAGAAAAAGTGAAGTGATGAATGTCAAAGAAAAGGACGGGTAAAATACAGAGAAACAATTAAAAGCAAGTTCAGGGGAAAAAAAATAAGTAAAATAGTGATTTTTAGAAAAGATCAAAAGAGATCAGAAAATAGGAGATTAGAGAATGAAAGAAAACTCGAGCAAAATTAAAAGGATATATTTAAAAAAGGGGGAAAAGATTCACAAAACGAACAGAAGAAAAGAGAAAATAAAATTTAGACGATAAAGAAACTATGACGAAAGCAGACGACAATAGAAAATGGTTTGTAGGATAGAAAAAGCGATGAAGTATTAAAAATTATTTAGCTGCAAAAAGAAAAATAAGAAAGCGATATTAGGATGAAATGTATGAAGAAAATAGAAAAAAAATATTAATGATTGTGCGAAAAGAATCAAACTTTTATCATGAAAAACGAAAATAGCAGGAAAAAAGAAGACTAATCATTGGGTATAACAATCCCTTATTCATCACTAACACTAACTCTACAACTATACTCCAAACAGAAACATACACACGAAAAATAAAGCAAATGACAATTGAAAGGAAATGAACGGCTGTAATGGCGGAGCGTGGGTTGTGGCGGGCCTATTTCAGGCGCGACTTCTAACGGAAGGCTTTAATGAGAAGGCTCCCACCAGAAGGAAAAAAAAATGGCGCTGATTTCTAGCTTCTACGCCCTTGTAATCGCTCAAGGCTCCCGCCGTTTGATACCGTGTATATTTATTTGAAATGTCCTTGCATTCTCTGATTTGGTGGTGGAAATCTGCATAAAATATTCATCCTGTTTTCACAACTAAAAATTAAAAAAATATAGCTGAATAAAATAATAATAAAAAAAGAAAAGTATTACGACTTCTATTGGAGTCAAAACCTGCCTTTTCGAATACACTTTTATAATCGTTAGCCTTCATTGTTTGAGGCCGTTTGTTTTGTTTGTTTTTTATTGTATTATTTATATTTTTTCCTTTTTTTTAAATTCTTTTTATTTAATTGCATCTTGTTAACATGTTTATATCAACTTTTTTTCTAGATTCATTTTTAATATTTATATTTTACCGCCATACTTTTATTCGTGAATATGAGAAAGAAAGGTGTAATTATTCATACGTTCTTACAAATACATTTATTTCGTTGTGTGTCTCTGTGTATTTATCCATGTAAACTGTTTGTATGAATGTCTCGTGCGTATTTTCGTGTCCTCTGTTTGCGGGTGAACCTGCTTGTGACCATTTGTATATGCCTGTGTTTTGCATCAGTGGGCGTTGCTGTGTATTTGTGGATTTAGTCATGCGTAAAAATGTCCGTCTTCATGAGAACGTCGGGGTTTTATTTTATTTAAGTTTTCTTTTTTTTTTAATTTTATGGTGAAATATTTGATTGTACCCCTGTCTTTGTGCTTGGAACATGGATTCATTTTCTGTCGCTTGTAATAATGCAAACAGGAAGGAATTATTTGTAGGCCTGGCTATATTCACACTGATTAGGAACCATTTTTCCACCTTTTCTCATCTGCTCCACTTGGTCTAATTGGAAGAAATAATAACTATATTTGATAACGTTAATTCTACTACTACGACTATACTACTACTACTACTAATAATAATAATAATTGATGAGAAATGGTACCACAACATGCCAGAGAAAGTAATCGAAGACGATCAAGTCAAGATCTTGTGAGATTTCAAACATCCAAACAGAGCCGAGTTCGAATTCCAGCCGAATCCATTACATTCACTTACGTGCTAATACCCTTGGGAAAAGTATGAATCCTCTTCTTCTCCCCACAGCTAGGGATAAATAGTAGGACAGACCAGGTTCTATAGCCTTGGATGGCAACTGGTCTACCGCAGAAAGAAATGGCAACCTACTGCAGGAAAAAAATCTGCCTCATCAGTCATGTATCGCCTAGGCGTGAATCACGCATGGCATATAACTGACTGACTAATCCCATCGCTCCATGGCACTTCCAATATTCTGCGAAAGGCGTAATCTGAGGTCGTACGCAAACACCCATAATGTGAAAGATATAATAATAATAATAATAATAATAGTAATAATAATAATAATGCTAGATTTTTGTTAAGGATAATCAGGATAATGATGACGTTGTATCAATAATAATGAATAAATTTTAAGTTGTTTATTGCTATTATTACAGGTGTAGCATACCTACGGTCGATAATGGGTATGTCCTCATTCACATAAATACAGTAGTAAATACTGTATGTTGGTCTGTCCGAGCCTATGGGCTCTGATACTCCACATTAAATCCGGCCTTGTGCCACATCTGACCGCGTGGAGCTGTTGGTAGATATCCTGCAGTTGGAGATTTGTCTCCAGCTGTGCTGCTTCGGACAGAGAGGATCCCCAGACGACGTTATGTCGAGAGGCAGAGAAACAGGTACCTGACCCCGTTTTATACGGTGTCTACGGGGAATTTTTGACAGAGCCTACGGGCTCGGATAATCCACATTAAATTTGGCCTTGTGCCACATCTGACCCCATGGGGCGGTTGGCAGATATTCTGCAGTTGGAGATTCATTGCGGAATTCACTTGAATCACTTCTAGCAGTTGACTACTTCTATGGGCCGCTGGCGAATCTTATATGTGTTGTTCTTGTCCTAAGTATTATCGTTCATTACCAACCTTCGCGTGATTATTCTATTCAGTAACCTTCCCTAAGTTACAACAATTACTCAAAGAAGTACTACAGATAATGACACTAAAAAGACGGTAGGAAATCTACATTGCTACTGCTACTGCTACTACTACTTAATTCTAATGCATTGTTATTAGTGGTATAGAAAGGGAAATGTATGAAGACATCCCAAACACTACTATCAATATGACCTCAGAACTAACAGCAAAAAGCAATAATAACTTAGGGAAAAGAAGGACTATGTTGTATATTATAACACCGTTGTCCTGATGTCTAGGAACTCAAAACGTAGTTTCCCCTATACTGATTTTCAAGGCAAATTAACTATCTTTCTTTATCCATTACTCTTGTTGGCTTTCTAACGTGATAACTGTTGTGGTCCAGGTTAGGACCGAGGAAGAACAACACGAACACAAGAGTTGAAATAAGGAGGGTATATTACACGAAATAATAATACAAGATGTGGAAGGTGTTAGTATGACTGTCAGTCTGGTTTGGAGTGAACTACTATCGGCTCGACTCGATTCGACCCTCTCTCTTGAGAGGCGTAGTATACATAGTGTTAGGAAGAGTTCATTCTGTAGTTATAGGTAAGAACACATGACAATAACCTTAATCAATATCAAGAGAACTGGCACTAAACAATCTTCCTATACATATCTTTCTCAATTCTTCCCGATGCTAGACTAAACTGAGTAAAAAAACCTATCGCCCGGTTCACACTCCTACAACAACTGATCTTCAAAGATAACGGCAGAAAACTGGACGATGATCTGTTTCAAAGAACCTGAAGGAAGTAGGAGCCTTATTCAGTAATAAATGACGACAGTAAATTCAAAATGGAATTTCAAGTCGGTGAAGAAGAGAAAATAACCCATAAAACACCTAATGGAGTGGCAAAGAACCTAAAAAAGAAAGCAAAAAACAATTGCAATAGACTAAATTTAGAAACGATGACAATATAAGCCTCTTCATGGTTAATACTCTGCCCGTATTAAACAAGATGATGTGTACAAACACCATTAGTGCTTACATAGTGCAAGGTTAAAAGCTAAAACCGAAGGTTTTATTCTCGCCGCACAAGACCAATGCTTGTTAGCTAGATATTACAAAGAACACATACTGTAAAATTGTGTTAACTCGAAATACAGATTCTGTGATAAATATACAGAAACAATTGGTCATTTTGTATCAGGTTGCACAGTGTTAGCACCTACTGAATATGAAACTCGACATGATAGAGTGGGCCAATATCGGCACTAGAAAATTTGCAACTTTTATGAATGGTAATACCACCTATACTCAGTTACAGACATAGGACGTGTAACAATTTTGTAGGCCCTTATAATACACACAAACAGAAGAATCAAAGCTAATCACCCAGATATCCGGATCAAAGACCCTCAAATGCTTTCTTATTGATATAGCAATCCCTTCAGATTGTAATGTATCTTTGAAGATCTTCAAAAAAAAAACTATCTATATACAAGAATCTTGAAATGGAAATTTAAAAAATGTGACACCTAAGGACATCAGTAATTCTTGTTGCAGTTGGAGCCCTCGGATTAATTGGAAAAGGTTTAGACAGACTCAATGAAGGGGTCCCTGGTAGCCCATGCCTTAAAGAAATACAAAGAATCGTACTCACACATTACGGAGAGCTTTATGTAAAATATGTGTGTGATCTTTTTTTTTTACGAAAATCCTCGCTGAAAAATGGTATGATGCAATTTCTGATCTTATGTCTCTGGTTGGGACCCAGAAGGTAATGAATATACAACAGGAATCAAAGTAAATAATAACATAATAGTAATAACAATAGTAATATGTTTGTACAATCCAGGCTTTGTTTTAGAGAGAAAAAAAAACTTTTTTTTTTCTGAGACATTGAAATTAAAACGGATTTCCCATTGCCAAAGAACTACATCTAGTTATCAGAAAGAGGAAAATGAAAAGTTGTCATATTGTGGTGGTCGCTATTTCAACGGATCACAGAATAAAATTGCAACTGAAAACCTGATAAAATCCTTTAAACTCTCAAAGAGAATTAAAAATATAAGGTATATAAAGGTGACACTTCTACCTGTCATTCTTTGTACGCTTGAAAAGGTGCTAAAAAGCTTCAGAGAAAGAAAAAAAAACGAATATCCGAGAGAGAATGAAGGCCATCCAGATGATTTTCTTAACCCATAACTTCCCGACATTATTCTAAACTGACGAATTCTTTTTTTTATATATAGTGTGACCAGTTTGCTTACAGTTCGTATTTTCTTGATTTCAGATGAAAACTTAGACGTTTTCAAAATTTCTATGAAATTTTATCTTTCCAAAATTATAGTTGAAAATTATAGTTTAGATATATATAAAACATGATTGTAGTTTAGATATCTGTAAAAAAATTAAATATAGGATACATCTTCATGCGATATGTCACTTCAAAGCACACTGGGGTGAATGGCTGTACACAGCTTTCTTTCCACTGATATCTTTAAATTTTCATGATTCCTTAGGAAAGATATTGGTAATGTTTCCAATTAACATCTCCACGGTTTTGAATTCAAAGTCGTCCTCCTTGAACATCTGCCTTCTAAGACTCGTGTTAGGGAGAATAAATTGATTCATGCTTTCATTAGGGATGCAACACGAAGTGAACCCAACAGTCACAACCAAAATTTGAACTTAGCCAGTTGAGTTCATTTTGCCGCGCTGATAGGCATTGCATCCCCCGGTATATTCTTCCAAATGATTAACACAATTAAAACAGCTAGAAGTCTGAAAAAGATGAGAAGAGTGCTGATGTATTATTGAAGAAACTTTCTCTAGTCTGATGTCGGCTTTAATGCCAAATGAAATGTCGTAACAAATGACTAACAACTAATCTATGATTGTCAGCAAGAGAAAAAGCCAAAGATGCGAACTGCGAATTAGAGATGTCAAAATCAAACAAGTACAAAAGTTTAATTATCCAGGGAATGTATTAACAGATAACGGAAAATGTGACACCGAAATCCGAAGGCGTTTTGAAATAGCAAGAGATGCTTTCCAAAAACTAAAGAAAGTCACAAGAAACAGAAACATTTCGTTAGAAAAAAAGTGCTGAATTCTTAAGTAATATCAATCCTCCTATATGGCAGTGAATGCTGGACAATTTCCTCACAGATCAAGAGGAGACTTAAAGTAAAAGAAACAAAGAAAAGAGTGCTGAATTCTTATGTAATATCAATCCTCCTATATGGCAGTGAATACTGGACAATTTCCTCACAGATGAAGAGGAGACTTAAAGTAAGAGAAACAAAGAAAAGAGTGCTGAATTCTTATGTAATATCAATCTTCCTATATGGCAGTGAATACTGGACAATTTCCTCACAGATGAAGAGGAGAGTTGAAGTAAGAAACACAAAGAAAAGAGTGCTGAATTCTTATGTAATATCAATCCTCCTATATGGCAGTGAATGCTGGACAATTTCCTCACAGATGAAGAGGAGATTTGAGGCAAGAGAGATGTGGTTCTACAGAATAGCGGAATATGTGAGCAACGAAGAAGTTTTAAGGAAAATAGAACGAAAAAGGACATTTATATTTAGAATTTGAAAGCAACAGATGAAAATTGTTAGACATAATAAGAAAAGAGAACCTGGAAAATTTGGCACTCGCGAGACATTAAGGCAAAGAGGGACAGAGGAAAACACGATCAAATCCCCTAAGGAGCGTATGTAAATGCATAGGAGTGATAGGGATAGCTAAAAGATAAATATTGCTAAGAACCACAAAAGATAGGAAGTTGTGGAGAACAATGATCGTCTATGTTCTGAAGGAACGCGACACTAGGAAGAAGGAAAAAGAATTGGAGCAAAAGATTTAATGAGTCCAAATAAGAAGGCTGAAGAGAAGTAGGGATACATAAGAGGCCTGCAACCTTTCATTACTTGTGTGAAAATTCCATGAATCTAAATAATAATAATAATAATAATTTTGAATTTTCGTTTCTTGTAAGACGAAATTTTGAAATAGCAAGAAGTCATGCATAAAAAATGAAGGCGAATGTAGCGGAAAATTGGCGGGAAAAAAACTGTGTTTGCGCAAATAAAAGGCTAGCCACGAAAGACTATATATTAAAAGGGTAGGGCGATTTGGATATGAAAAAATGAAATGAAAAACAAGAAAAGCAATAGAACAAAAATGATCCCAAAGAAGTTGAGATATTGAAGTACAATGAATGAGGTATGGATTGAATGGTGTATGTTTTTTAATGTATTTATACGTTTATTTCATTTTTATGTTTAATTTATTTTTATTATTGTATGATTTTCTTTTACATATATATTGTATTACATTGTATTTTTTTTACATATATTTTCATATTGAGGCATATCACTTCTAATTTTCTTCTGCATTTGTGAAGGCTCGAATGGAAATATCAGTTTGTTCGAAATGAGCTAAGGTCATTTTATAAATGTGCTTGTGCTATGCCGACAGTTATTTACTCAGCGGAGATTAGGTTGGCACAAGACTATATTTTCAGAGTAGGATTCAAGAAACAAACTCAACTTTTGTAATTTGGGATTCGTACAAGGATGCTTATTCATATAGGCGCATAAATATATTCATATAGGTACAAATATATCATCATATTGCCTGAATTCGAACTCGGTTCGCTGGTTCCATTTTTAGTGTCATTAACCTTTAGGCTATCCTCACCTAATCTCAGATCCAGCTTATTCTGAAATGCCATTGTTATTAAATGTTGAATTCTGCTACTTGAGATGTTGGAGATTATTTATAAAATTGGATTGGATCAGCGTATTAGAAGCTACTGGATGGGAGGGTATAAATTATGGGTTTGGAAAAGATGCTTACGACATACGGTTTTGGAGAAGCGGGTTTAAAGATACAAGTTTGGATGGACGCGTTAGGTTATACTAGGAGGAGAAGCTATGGAGGTACGAGTTTGCATAAGCGCAGTAAAAGGTTCGGATTAGGATGAGTGAGATTAGAACTGTGTGTCTGGAAGAGCTGTGTTGGAGGTAGCGGATTTGGAGGTACAGGTTAAGAAATACGGGTTTGGTAGAGCCGGTTCGGTAATGCGAGTTTGGAGGAGCGAGTCTGAATAGGCAGTATTGGATAAGTGGCTTAGTATGCAGGGATTTGGAGGAACTCGTTAGGAGTTACGGGTTTGGAGGAGCGTTCTTGGAGATACATTTTTCGATGATTGGGTTTGGAATTACGATCTTAGGTACCGCATTGAAGTAGGATGTACGGGTTTCAAAGAATAAGTTCGGAGATACGCTTTTAGGTGAGCGGATTACGAAGTACGATTTTCGAGGAGCGTGTTCTCAGGTACGAGTTTGGAGAAGCAATTTTGGAGCTATGGTTTGGATGAGCTAGTGATGGGGTACGCATTCGGAGGGGCGTGTTTAGTATGCATGGATTTGGAATAGCAGTTACAGCATTATGAATATGGGTAGTAGTTTGGAGGAGCACGTTTGGAGGAAAGGATTTGGAGGACAGGTTCAAGAGGTAGGTGTTTAGAAGAGCGAGTGAGGTAGTATTACTTCTGTGGAGGGGGATCAGGAGGTAATGGTTTGTAGGATCGGGTGAGGAGACAGGTTATTGAAGTACACGTTTAAGAGGAGGAGTGGGCTTAGATGTGTGGGTGACCTCATGATCAACAACACAGAAAATAAAAACATCCATATTCTAGCTGAGTCCATTTTCACGTCACATTATTACCAATGTGAAAATTGTGTATTCGTCTCGTTTCCCAGCTATGAGACGAATAGTCGAGCAGTGTAGGCCTATTGTAAACCAATCTACGAGATGGATAATTTTTAATTGACAACTCAAGAGTTGGCTGTTGGGCTAACGTTTCCTCCCAGTAAAATAAAATAAAAGATCTACCTGCTTTTGAAATCACGACATCAATGAGGTGACGGTTCTATACTCCATAAGATGTAAGTAAGAATAAATAAAAGGCGATAAAATAAACTAATACGCTGAGCTTAAACGAAAACCGGAACTTTATTTGAAATAAACAAATTCTTTTCCTTTTAGGATGGAGAATATTCAGTGAAATCCAACAATTATGTTGAATCCTTGAATATAACAAGAGGAAAGAACATATGCCGAGATGATATTTCTTAATTATCTCAAATTATGCTACACATAATTACTTATTTAAAGTTTAAGGTTCATTGATAAGCATTCAATCAATTGGTTTGTCTACACAGGTTTTATTTGCCTATTTTCCTTTGTCGTTGACTTCTGAACATAAGTGCTTCATGGCGCCGTTATGGGATTTTTTAAAATATTTATTTAGTTCCATTAAAGATTACTGTGCAATAATATATGCTAATATGTCAGTATCAGCCGATGTACGAATAACGTGACGGTAATCGGCGAAAAAAAATGGAATTGGCAAGCCGGGTTCAAGATCCTTTGCTTCCATTCGTTTGGAAAAAGGCAAGAATCCATTTCTTCTACCCACACCAGCTATGGGTTAAATAGCAGAATAGAATAGGCTCTTTATCATTCGGTGGTAGTTAGTATAGAAGACTGAAAACTGTAACATTCCACTACATTTTCAAAGAAGTCATGACAACAGACAGATAATCGAGAAAAGAAATCTGTATAAAGCGGCATGATCACTTATATACTGAAAGAATAGAACATAAAAAGTAGACATCTATATTTGGGTGTGAAGCTTACAAATGCTTTCTTTCTCGAAGCGCACGCGAATACATATATATATATATATATATATATATATATATATATATATGTGTGTGTGTGTGTGTGTGTGTGTGTGTGTGTGTGTGTGTGTCTGTTTGCGTGTGTGTGTGCATGCGTGTGCGTGTGTGAGAGAGAGAGAGGGGGGGGCGAGACAGAACTGAGAAATATGGATTGTATCAGCAACACGCCCGTAGATGAAAGAAAGAGATTTTTATTGTAAAAGAGAATACACTATTGAAAGACAGGGAATCGGGTGGCAGGCTAGTAATTCCCGAAGCAAGGATGTTTATCTTACCCCCACCACGCGTGGCAGGATGTGGCACAAGGCGGTATTTTAATGTGAGATCAAAACTAAGCCCGTAGGCTCGGGTAAAAATTTCCCGTAGACCCCGTATACACGGGGTCTGGTATCTGTCTACCACCCCAGACGAGTTAGTTGATATAATCCAGGCGAGTTCTATTAACACAACATAGAATTTCAAATCTGTTAAAACTGACTCACAAAAGAGCGCTCAATGTTTATTTTCATTAAACGGAGCAAAGGATATATATCAATCTATCTATCTATCTATATATATATATATATATATATATATATATATATATATATATATATATATATAAGATTAATATAAAATATAAATGTGACTTGGCTAATTGATACTATATTCAGTTGACATATATATATGTGTGTGTATGTGTGCGCGCGAGCGCGCACTTGTGTGTGTTTACTTCTCTTAGTGTAACTTCATCTTATTTTTTTCTACAACTTGGGATGTTAAAGTTTATATCTAGGTTGAATTTGTGTAGTAAATTTTTCATGTAAGCCAGCAACATCCGCCCTCCCCTTACCACCACTTGGGCTGTTTTGTGTCGTCTGCTATGTTATCGCTTGGCTATGTATCAATTCTTTCAACTGTTTTTCAAATATTAAATTTTAAATTTCGACTTCCGATAGAGTCCACCATTTGAGTTGAACAAAGCCAAAGTATTGATGTTGGTTGAAATAATCTATACTCTATACTGTAATTTTAGATTTCCCTGTTATGCCATTTAATATATTAACATGTTAATCAGCTATATATATATATATATATATATATATATATATATATATATATATATACACACATATACACACACACATATATATATATATGTATATATATACATAGCTGATCTATATAATTTTCAACATATCGATTCAAGTTTTGTAGACGGGCCCTCCAGCAATCGTTGCGTCTACTCGTCGGGAGATACAACTAATTGGCTATATATGTCAGGTTTTATGAATTTTTTAACAAGTTTGTAAAAATATTTTCGCAATAAAATTGGTATTAGCTAATTGATGCTGTTAAATATTTCATGATATATTTCAATATACATATGTGTAATGTATTGTATGCGTTTCAGCTTATAATATCAATGGGTATCATTTTTTATGCAATGTGTCACATAATTTTTTTATTCATAAACCCTAAAATATCAACCACATATTTCATTAGCATAATATCCGTATACGTGAATAAATAATTATTTTATCATTTGTCTTGTTAATGCGGGCTTCATGACATTCTATAACATTCGCCACTGGATATTCTTTTATTAAGCCATCATCAGAGATAATCATGTGAGTCGAAAGCTTAGATCGAGGAACAGCATAATAAAAATATCCAAATGTTGAACAGTTTATGTCTTTATTTTCTCCCGAAATTAAAACCACTATACGAAGCTTAGAACGGCTCATGATCAAACATAATAGACGTTCGTTGTCTGTTATATTTAACAATATATGTTTGAATAATGATCTACTGCCCCAACACACTAAATATATATATATATATGTGTGTGTGTGTGTGTGTGTGTGTGTGTGTGAGCGATCGCTCGAGTACGTGTGTATCTGGGTGCTTCAATAAGCTCGTTTAGGGCCAGATCACGTTTAAATACCAGTTTTTGTACGATTACTGAAGTTAAGCAACGTCGAGCCTGGTCAGGACATAGATGAACGCTTTGGTGTAATAGATAACAGCTAGGAATTGAAAATCGGAGGACCGACTTCGAATTCCAGTTAGGTTCGTTATATTCACTACCGTGCAAATAACCTTAAGAAAGATA
>CAHIKZ030003625.1:747500-802500 GCA_903632075.3 Acanthosepion pharaonis | reverse complement strand
AAACGCTTTCCATTGCTTTTTTATGCGTTCACGCTTCAATGGTTCTTAAACTTTTTATGTGATAAAAATTAAATTTAAAGATAAAAAGAGAGGGAGGGAGAGTGATTTAAAGGGAGATAACAACGAATTCGAAGTCAGAACAATATAATTGATAACTCTCTTCTCCAATTTGCGGACCCGAGTTGCTATATTTTTGATACTTGATATAATGCAAAAATATTACAATGTTAAAATTGGTCAATAATTATCTATAACAATTTATACTGGGGCTTATGCATGAAATTACAAGTAATCCATAATAATATTTTAAATTTTGAAATCATATTTATTTTTGGCATATGAATTTCTTAAAACTGTTTCAAACTTTTTGATTGCTTATCCATCATTCCGCCTCACCGGCTATCCTCTTCCACCACATCTATCAGGCATGTCGTACCGTTTGGAAACCACTGGTTCTCATTCTAGTATTAATTTAACTCACTTACCTGGTACTTCTGGGATCGACAAGCGCCTTTGTGCATACAGGATTTAGAATTGAGCAGTCTCTTGTACGTTACTAAGATAACACATTCTGGACCAAATCATTACAGAAAAAAAAGAAATATTTATTTCTCCCACCAGTAGAAAGTAGGTTGACTCTTAGTTACTTCACTACGTCCTCAACAAAAACATATTTTCTGCCATTTTTGTTGACTCTAAAATACTTTCTTAAAAAATGAGTTGCGGAAAAATTTACTGAATTTGACTCTGCAGACGCGTAAAAAAAGTTTTTGACCAAATCTCCAAAAACATACCATCTCTATTCTGCAGTTTTTATTTAATATTTGTTGATATTTGTACCCAAGCCAATTCTGTAACCGATAGATGAACATGACTAGTTTACACACACACACACACACACACACACACACACACACACACACACACATATATATATATATATAATCAATTCACCCCAAGCAAGGTGATAATTCTACTAAGACGCAAAAGATACTGAGCGTGAAAGAGAATGAAAATACTCTAAAAAGGAAACGGAAATCCAATCCTAAACAAATTATGAATCTCTACTCATGTTCAAAAGACCAGGGAGTGTGTGTGTGTGGGGGGGTGAGTGTGTGTGTATCAGTGTGTATATATATATATATAGTGTGTGGGGGGAGAGAGAGAGAGAGAGAAATAGAGAGAGAAATAAGCAGCCCTTCAAAAGAGTCTGTTACAGCGAATGCACACCGGAAAGAAAAAGTGCTCAACACCATATAAAATGGCAGACCTTTTCTAAATTATTAATTGCCTGTATATATATATATATATATATATATATGGGGGAGCTTCTATATTTAAGAAGAAGCGTATTAATTTGTATCTACAATGTATATGTGTGCATGTGTTAAGTAACTGTATATGTATGCGTGTTTGTACAGTATATGAAAAATTTGGAATCAGAAATATTGGAATTGGGAATTTTCCGAATTTTGAAATATAATGGTCGCAAGTTTTAAGCCACTCATTTTACCGGTAGAGTGGGTTGACACACGGGATTCATTTCTATGGTATCAGCCAAGCCTAGTTTGTGCCAAGTTTTGTTTATCGTCACAACTTTTCTCCAAGTGTGACCTTCGCATACGGAAAACATTCTAGTTTCAGGAGTTTTTCTTTGTTTTGATTTTAAGATAAGCTTTGGCATACTTGTGCCTCCATACATAAACACACATACAGTTACAAAGAAGCTCATGTACAATTTTCACACACGTACGTCGGTATGGTCTAATGGCTAGCAAGTTTCTCTCGCTAGATCAGTTACAACTGAAAAGTGAGTTCGATCCTCACTAGGTGCTCTATATTCTCGGTCTTGTGTCACATATAAGCTACACTTAGAAAATAATCATATACACACATAAAAGTTACCAATAAGCTCACGTACATTTTCCACACGCGTGGGCACCTCGGCGTGGTCTCATGGTTAGCAGGCTTGTCTCGCTAGAACAGTTACGACTGGACAGTGAGTTCGATCCTCACTGGGTCTTGTGCCGCATCTAAGCTACTCTTAAAAAATCACGATGGACACCTTGACGTGGTGTGATGGTTTGCAAGTTTGTTTCGACAGAACAGTTACGACTGGACAGTGAGTTCGATCCTCACTGGGTGCTTTTCGACTTTTGTGGCACATCTAAGATACGCTTAGAAAATCATTATACATGTCTCTGTGCATGCATTTCTATGTACGCGCGTGTATGTAAAGTGCAAAAGAACTCCAAAACCGCTTATATACAATGATTCTGTGCTGATTTATTTGGAACCTTTGGCCATTTCTATAATTAATATGCGATGATTTTAACGTTTATTTGTTTTTTTTTTTTATTTTATTTATACACAGGAAATCGCTCAGGTCATCCGCCATTTTCAGTAATACATAAAAGGTCGAAGACGACGGACGACATGAACGATCGTCACTATTTTTAACCTATCTGCATTCGTTGAAACATTTATGCCTTTCGTTTTACCATCGTTGTTCTGTAGATATTCTAAAAGAAATCCTTGCATTAGAGATTCTTCTTTTTTTTCCTAAAATTTAATCTATTATTTTTTATCATTTTTCTTCTCAAAATCTTTTAGGCGTCTGCCTCCGACCATCACCCTTTTTCCCACCATCCTCATCCTCCTAATATCAAGGTGAGAGAAATGAAATAGATAACTAAGGAATATTTATTTTACAATCATTTGTTATTGTCATTATTTTACAATACATTTGTTATTGTCATTATTCATTCCACTAGAAAAAAAATAATAATCTCCCACTGCTCTCAAAAGAAGTGGATTCTAACGGTAATTTTTTGTAAACAGTTGTTCGTTTTTTCTCTGGGGTATCTGGTGAGGATTAAATTCTTTACTAATGATAAACTAGGCTAGCCTCGTTGACCATTACCCGATGCGGATACGCCTTTGCAAAGAACAACAGATACTAATTAAATTCTAAGGTGGATAATGACCTTTTGTAAGGTGCTGATTCATCTTACGACCTGTAAAGACTCATGGAAGCTTGTGATGATTTAATTTACTCCTAATGGTCAACTAGACTAGCCTTATTAACCATTACCCCCTGCCGAAGCGCCGTTGAAATGTGTAACTGATACAAACTACATTTTAAGTTGGATTTTATTTTATTTCATTTTTATGTTATTCACAAAAGAAATACACTCTTTTCAGCAATTTTTTGAAAAAAATTAACGTAGTATTTTTTCAAAGGTATTGGATCCCAAAGTTTTTTTTTTCTCTGGGCCGCATTTTCGGAATTAAAATTTGCTCGCACTTCAACAAGTTATATGTGATAAAAAGTACATTTAAAAGTAAAAAAAAAAAAAAACAGAGCAAGGGTTCAAGGGAGATAACTGCGGATTCAAAGTCAGATAATTATCATTGATAACTCTCTCCTCCAATTTGCAAACCTAGTTACTATATTCTTAATACTTGATATAATGCAAAAATACCACAATGATAAAATCAGTCAGTAATTATATATAACTGTTTATACTGAGACTCATGCATGTAATTACAAGTAATCCATGATAATATTTTAAATTTTGAAATCATATTTATTTTTGGCATATGAATTGAAACTGTGTTATGTAGGAATAAAGTGTTGCTGCTGGAACTTTTGCTTGAACAGGGACCGCCAGAGAGCAAGTGCAGTCGACCTCATCTTGAAATAATTAGATCACGTGACGGGTAAAGGAAGAATATATATATATATATATATATATATATATATATATATATATATATATATATAAACACTTGTTCGAGCACAAGAAAAATTAAATAAAAAGCTTAATCAAGTACCTTGTCTGTCGTCTTTAATGAAACATGTATAAATGCAGTATTACTGCCTAAATACACTATATATATATATATATATATATATATATATATATATATATATATAAATTGGTGTATACGGAATGAATTCCAATAACCAACAATTACGATTCTTAAAAGAGTGCTCAATACAAAGTAGAGCAGATATAATTATTATTTATAAAATAAATGGGCTAAAATGTCCATTTATTTTATTTTCAATATCATCACTTGATAAGACACCGAGGGTGTCGAAACAAAATGGCTATTTTTGTAGTGATTTTATAACATATCTATGTTATAATTTTTTTTTTATAAATAAAAATAATTATATATATATATATATATATATATACACACACACACACACACACACATACATATATATATATAAATATATATATATATATTGCATAATTGACAGAGTTTAAACGGTTCATTATAAGAGTACTAAGGAATCTTTCTACTTTCATTAGAACTAGTTGCAATCTAATTTTGATTTCTTACTCGGGGTAGATTGGTACTTCAGTAAGAAAGAAAGAAAGAAAGAAAGAAAGAAAGAAAGACTGTTAAAAAAACTAAAGAATGATGAATAGAAAGAAAGAAGGAAACAACGAAAGTCCTAGTAGAAAATTAGTAAATCGGAGCAAAACGAATGTTTTTCTGTTCTTTTTTTTTTATGATTACCAAAAAAAAGAAAAGAAAAGAAAGGAAGCTGAAGACCTGAAAGATACGTGTACAGTAGTTTCGGGCGCCGTACGTTAAAACGAATGGAAAGATGGCCGCTCACCCCTCATTCCAACCACGTTGAAGGAGCCCTGCAACTGATTCGGCTAATCAGTTGTTGAAGCGCGCGACTCGTAGCCTGCCGTTGGATATACAAGCAGAGACAGAAGATTTTTTTTACGGTCTTTTTTCCCCCACAACAACAATTGGTGGAGAAATCCAGAGGAGCATGAGGACAGTATAGTTCGCTGCCGCCATCACCGCCGGCGAATGATGACATTGATAGCGACGGAGGACGAAGAAAAAGGTAGAAGCTGGAAAGAGTGGAACAGAGGGAGGGAGAGAGAGGGAGAGAGATAGATAGAGGGAGGTAGACAAAGAAAGAGAGAGAGAGCACGAATGAAAAGGAAGAAAAGAATGAAGGCGGGAAGATGATAGCGAAGGGAAAATGCGGATAAAGACGGAAAGAGTGAGTGGAGAAGAAGTATGAAGAGAAAGACAGTGAAGTAGTGAAGTAGAATATGAGGAAAAGAAAGAAAGAAAGAAAGAAAGAAAGAAAGAAAGAAAAAAAGAAAGAAAGAAAGACAAAAGCGGAAAAGTTGGAAAGGAAGATGGTAACAAGAATGTGAGCAGAATAAAACAAATGTCTAAAAAAGGAGGCCTAAGACGGGAACAAAAGGGAGGGGAAGAGAGAGAGGGAGATATAGAGAGAGGGAGACAGAAGGGGAGAGAGAGCAGGAATGAAAAGGAAGAAAAGAATGAATAAGACGGGAAAATGATAGCGAAGGGAAAGTGAGGATAAAGATGGAATGAGTGAGGGGAGAAGTATGAGGAAAAAGACAGTGAGGTAGAATATGAAGAAAGAAAGAAAGAAAGAAAGAAAGAGGAAAAGATAGAAAGGAAGCGGAGAATAAGAATTTGAGTAGAATAAAAAAGTAAGATGCCTAAAAAAAGAAATAAAACAAATAAGATATTTAAAAAAGAAATAAAAAAGCAATGCTTGTTCAAGATTCATCTTTAAACCAATCTAGGTTCGCATTGAACATTTTCTGAACGGCGATCTGGTCAGATCTTCGTTCAGCTTAAAGCTTTCGCTTTCATTTCAAACTTCCCACGCCAGTACATCACCCAACTTCATTTTTATTCTGCTTTTCTTGTTTTTTTTTTCTATTCGCCCTTATTTCTTTTCTTCTTTCTTCCCAATCACACGTACATTCGATGATTATTTTTTTTCCTTCAATTTCTTCTCTAGCTTCTGTTGGCTTCCTCCTCCTCTTCCTTTCATGTTTTTTCCTCCTCTTTCGTCTTTCTTCTTTTCTGTCTTCGCCTTCCCTTATCCTTTTCCCCTCCTCTTCTTTTCCTATCCACCTTTTTCCTCTGCTCTTTTCTCTTTTCACCATCCCCGATCACAGCCTTTCTCTTCTTCTCTTTCACTGCCTTTATCTTCCTTTTTTTTTGTCATTACTTCCCCTTTTTTCCATTCTCTCCCCGTTCATTCAAAATTTAACTTTCTCTTTTTGCTCTTGTTAAATTATTTACAATGTTTAGAAAACAGTGATATCTACTCAAACACGAGTATCCACTATATATAACGTTTAAAACAATAAGTACACATACATAAATATATATATATAGATATAGATATAGGTATTTCTAAAAAATGGATTTTTAATTATTTATTAATCTGACATATTTTATTACATTAAACTTTATTTTTAGTGGATATCAATATTTGAGGAGATGATCCGTGTATTTATTAAATAAGATTTCATTTAATTTATTTAATAAACGGGGCATCTATATGGCTTTCCTTTATCGACAAAACGCTTCGTGGCCGAGTTGGTCCAAATCTCGTCGAAGCTTTTTTCCTGCAAAGGGGGACGCAGGTTCGAATCCTGCCGGGTGGCGCTTCTTTTTCTTCAATAACATTTTCCAAAGAGAAATATAAATTGATATACTGTTTAATATAATAAACGGGGCGTCTTCTCAAGTATGGGTATCCACTAAAAATAACGTTTAAAGTAAATAAATAATTGTTATAATTCTTTTTCTATCCTTTGCAAATAATTCAAATTTTAGTATGTTATTATGGATGATAACGATTATCAGTTGTCAAAATTTCAGCTTTTCACAGTTGTTATTTCTAACAAATATTAGGTTTTAAAATGTTGTCCCTTAGTTTTGACGCTACTGTATATATATATATATATATATATATATATATATATATATATATATATATATATATATATATATATAAGTTTGAAGCCACCCACCAGAATTAGTATGGGGGAACTTGATAGAAAAAAAAGGAAAAAAATACAAGGAGATCTTAGAGTCAGTGAAAAAAGAATGGAATCAATTATCAAACTTATACTTTGAGAAACTTTTGCAGCAGATGCCAAACTTTTGCGCTGCAGTAATCAAGGCTAAAGGAGGATATTTTAACGAGAGCAAAATTTAATCATAAGATGCTTTCTTCCCCCTTTTTGTCATAATAAACTTTCTAATGAAAAATCATATCTGACTTCATTTAATCATGTATAATATTTTTTCTTATTTAAAGTAGAAAACAAGTTCATTTTGTCCCAATTTTTAAAATTACCAAGGTTGCATAAAAATTTTGAAGTATATATATATATATATATATATATATATATATATATATATATATGTGTGTGTATATATTTAGATAGATAGTATATAAACTGCGTCTAGAGATTATATGCAAAATAAGTATTGTCAAATATTTTATGTTAAATTCCTAGATATGTGTTAGCCTATGAAATAATTTGTACTATTATGTATAACGAGTAAGCATGAATGCAATTAAGTCCTAATTTTCAATTTCAGATTGATATTTAGTATTTTTTCAGTAATTATAGCAATTTGCAGTGTCAAGAGATTATTTGCAAGAAGTAGAATTTAGTATTATGGCCCGTAAAAAAGAACTAACAATGAATGAAAAGAACTATATAATCAAAGAAATTAGCAAAGGAAAATCTTCGCTTCAAATTTCTAAGGATTTAAAAAGGGATCATCGAACAATCAAGAAATTATGTCAAATGGGAATTCAACCAAGGAAAAAAAGTCTCAGGCTGAATTCAGGAATTTAACAAAGCGAGATCTATCACATATCCGAAAAGAATTAATAAGAAACCCAAATGTGTCAAGTGCGTTCATATTTGAGGCCGCTGGAGCTCCTATGGTGTCAAGGGAAACAAGGTGTAAAGCATTAAGGAAGTTTGCTGATGTAAAAAATCAAATAAAGAAACCCATTTTAACAAAAGAACATATGGAAAGAAGATTGCAGTGGGCAAAAAAATACATGAAAACTGAATTCTGTAAAATACTTTTTACAGACGAATCAAGGATCACCCTCGATGGGCCCGATGGATGGGCTCGAGAATGGGTTTGCAAGCAAAATGACTCAAGAATTTTTTTTAAACGCCAATAAGGCGGCGGTGGGATCATGATGTGGGCTGGGATTATTGGTAATGAGCTCGTGGGTCTATTTAAACTGAAAGTCGGGGTTAAAATGAATTCCAAAAGGTACTGTGATTTTCTAGAGCAATATTTCTTTGAATGGCTTGATAACCAGTCTTTAGCCTTCTATGATATTTATGCAAGACAACGCGTCAAGTCATGCTTCAAAGTTTACTAAATCCTGGTTGAAAGAAAAAGGATTTGTTGAAGATTCTCATATGGACTGGCCTTCAAATAGCTGTGACTTGAATCCCATTGAGAATCTGTGGAGCATCCTCAAGAGAGATATTTATTCTAATGGAAGGCAATTCAACAGCAAGTGTGACCTCTCGGAGGCAGTTAAAGTTGCTGCAAACAACTTACCAGCCGCTAAAATTGCAAATCTAACATCAGATGTTGACAATAGGCTGCTAAGAGTTATTGAAAAGAAAGGAGCATTTGTGCAATAAATTTTAGAAGGTTCTTATTATTTTTTGTTAATATATCTTTTATTTTTAAAATAAAATGTGTTTTTTTATGTTTTTCCTTTAAGAAATAAAGGAATTTGTTCTAAAATCTTTTCATATTATTTTTTTACATTAGTTTTACAAGGTATAATAATGTAAAAGTATCAAAATAAATAGTTGCAAATAAACTACTGACAGTCAAATTAGTCTGTTTTGTTAACTTAGTAAAATTTTTTCCAACCAAAAACAATAGTTTTCTCTATCACTATATATCTAAGTTAATAATATTGAGTAGAATCTAAACAACATCATTATAGGACTTTTTAACATTAAAGACGCAACTCTTTTATACCAATTTATAATTTGCATATAATCTCTAGACGCAGTTTATATATATATATATATATATATATATAGAGAGAGAGAGAGAGTATATATATATATATATATATATATATATATATATATATATATATATATATATATATATATATATATAAAGCAAATATTGTTAAACACATCTACTGGTAAAAACACACCTTTATTTACGAAACAACATTCACTAGTCAGAACACTTACTAGTTCTACGAAACTAACCATTTATCACTATCTACCCTGATGATGACAAGAAATTTGAAAATTTGGACGATGTTTTTCGTACTTTTCTTCCTAAATGAATATGAATTTCGGGCAATTTCTGCCGGAATTTACTTCTTGTATGAGAAGGATTATTCGTAATTTAGAAAATTTATCTTAATATTAATGAAAACATCCATTACCCTTTTAGAATGTAAATTGTCGCCAGTTTGTAGTTTAAATTTCGTGCATTCGCGTTGTTTATTTTTACTTTTGTTGACTGCAGAGTATACTAGGGTTTAGTTGCGCAATGTCTGTGAGAAAAAGTCGTTATTCACTCCAAAAAAACAGTAACAAATAATTTACTTTGGGGCCAATTTAAAAAATTACCATGGTTTTTCACAAATTTTTCAAATGTCGTATATATATATATATATATATATATATATATATATATATATATACTACACTACACTACACTATACTGCGCTACTATATATGTATGTATCATGATAGCAAAAGCGAGAAAACCCAGGATACAAACATATATTAATACAACTAATTATGATGTTATCTCTATCATTGATATTGAGCGCTCTCCAATAATTACTGCGCATATATTATAATATAGAAATTTTATATAAACACACACACACACATAGATAGATAGATAGATAGATAGATAGATAGATAGATAGATAGATAGATAGATAGATGTGACGTCCCCCGGTGTCGCTGCGCCAAATGTGACGTCTGTCTGGCCGCGCCCGCCGTGCTATCCCGTTCACAGCACCAGTTGTGACGTCACCCCGTCTGTCTCCGCGCCGTCGCCGTCCTATCCTGTCCGGTGACGACCAATGTGACTTAGTATTGGTCGCGGCACCAAATGTGACGTTCTAACCTTTTGCTGATTCGGATGGGAATCTGGTTAGATTCGGTATTAGCCTTGTCGTTCCCAGCTCGCCTCCAACGTCTGGTTACCGAAGTAACTGTTTTGATTTCTAGTCTAACCTACCCACATTGTCATTTGATCTTAGGTAGACGAAATCAATCAGTCGCCGGGTCGAGTCCGGACAAGGGTAATACCGCACAAGTATATGTAAAAGAAAATAAAGTAACAACTCGAAAAGTTCAAATGTTTTAAAAAGGAATAACAATATTTTATATCTGGTTTCTGAATACAGGACTGCATCTTTCTACCAACCCGCTTATGGATTCGTGTCACTTTGTGTTTGTTAGGCGAGTCTTAACATCTTAAGTTGTTTGTTCTTTAAGAAACTGGTTCTTGGTGTATCTTCAGGCGATATTCTTGTTTTGGTGGTGTGAGTCTAAGTCGTTCTTCAAAAATAAATTGTTCTTGGTTAGAAGTTGAGGTCGAGAATGCGTAAATCACAGTCAGCTTCCTGCGAGGCGGGCCTTCAGAGCTCTCAGCTCAACTGCAAACTGCAACTGCTTGCCTGTCTGTTTCCAACCCCAACTGCGAACTGCGAACTCCCACTTGCCGCAACTCGTTGCGACTCTGCTTATATGGACGCCGACCAAAACCGGGGTGGGCCTGTCGGGGTTTGAGATTCCTAGATAATTCTAAATCCGCATTAAGGGTTTTTCTTTGTTCTCGGTCAGGAAGAATTATTAATTTCCATTTTTGGAAGTCTTTCGTCCTCCCAAATTCTTTTTTTCTCATATTGGTATCTCACCCATACCCTCAGAGGGTGTCAACAGGTTTCCCCTCTCTCTCACAGTAGCATCTCACACCGATCCCTCCTTCTTCACATGATTACCTTTGCCTACCGCTCACGCCACCATTCAGCCAATGGACGTCCAGCAGTGTGGGTGTGGCCAGACTGGCCTCGGTTTAAAAAATCTTGCTCAAAAGAAAAAAAATTATTTTCCTTTTTTTTTCTTTTCTTTCTTTTTCTCCTTCTCGACAACAAATCCTTAGACTCTTATCTTAACCGAATGTCACCTGGACTTTATCAATCGAGACCTTCGCCAAACAAGTGGGTGGTCATCTGGCGATATCCACAGCCAATTATTCGTTCAGATAAAATAATTTTGCTATCATGGCCATCTCTTGACATAAAACAGGTGCCTTTTCCAAACGACATCTCCGCAGATAGCTAATGGGTCAGTCTTTCTTTCTTTGTAACTCTGCAGGTGGTCCAGCGGACATTTTTCTCGCGATCCAATTAATTTTTATCTCTTAGAATTCTGCCCCGTAGGCCACCTGACCGACCTGAAATTTTCACCATTCGGTGCGCCGTCATAAATCAAACGCGACAGATCCGCGACCTTACTTTCTTCGCTAATGAAAATAAAATCTTTATCACTTTTCCTTGTTAGAAAAAAATAACATCGTCTTTTCGTGATAGATTCTGATCTCCTAATTTAATTCTCGCCTTTTTTTTCTTTTTTTTTTTTTTCACGCAACCCTAAATAGTGTCACATAGATAGATAGATAGATAGATAGATAGATAGATAGATAGATTCCTAGGTCTGCTGCTGGGAATGTTGGTTCATTGCCTCGTGCTGGAAGATTTGGTTTGGTGCCTCTGCTATGTATCTCGAGATCCTCACCAAAATCCCCAAAAAATGAGTCCGTAATGATGTTGGATTTGGCCTGGTATCTCGACTTCAGTCGCTTTCCCACAGCCGTGAAGTGATTTCCCTGCTTCTTTTCTATAAATATTTTCATGGCAATTGTTCTAATGAGCTTTCATCCCTGGTAAGTCAAGTACTTGTATTTAAGCTTACTACGAGATTAATAAATAGGTCTCACCATTTTACTGTTGGAATAGTTATACGTAACCGTAAGTTCTATTCTAATACTTTCTTCTTTCTTACTTCTTACCTGTGGAACACTCTTCTGGTTTCTTGCTTCCCTGCTATTTATGATATTCAGAAATTTAAATGCAATATTAATCACTATCTTTTGTCTTCCTAAAATCCGTTCTTTTATTGTCCTTTCCCTTCACTAGCGTCTTCTCATTCTCTTCTACTCCCAGTAACCCCTTGCGTCTTAGTGGTATTATCGCCCTGATTTATGGAGAAATTGTTATATATAAATAACTAAAACAAGGAACAATAACAACATTTACTAATTTTCCTTTATTAGACATTAAATTATATCACTTACCATCCTCCATAATTTACCTTTATTTTCACAGTCTGAAGAATATTCCTAAGAGTTGTTAAATTAAAAAAATTGAAAACCTAACGATATTTTACTTCTGTTTAAAAATACTTGATGGAAAAGAATATCTATATCCACAGCCAGACTGTTATGCTGCAACACAGCTCTTCAGTGTGACTAGACATCCGATTTTTCCGAGCCGGGATCGAAACCCGAACGATTTGGTATCAGTCAGAGATTCTACCCACAAGATATAGTCGCACGGTAGGCAGAACGGAAAAATTTAACGTTTTTACTATATGAAAGACATCAGTGGCTAGGAGAGTTAGATTCTACTTGAAGAGCCTTGAATTAGCAGCAAGTTGAAATTGAAATTCCGAGTTGAAATTAATTTCGCGCCCCTAATATTTGAATATATCTGCCACATCTGGTCTGGTGATCCTGCTATATATTTAGAGATGATTAATAAAATCCAAAGAAGAATCTGTGGTTTTATTGGTCCTAACCTGGTATCTCGGCTTCTGTCACTTTCCCCACAGCTGTAACATACCTTCCCTGTGCTTTTTCTATAAAAACTTTCATTATAATTGTTCTGATAAAGTTTCCTCTATGGTACCTAGATTTTATGTTTTTAAGCGCAGCACTAGATTGGCGGCAAGGTCTCATCATTTTACAGTTGAAATAGTTAGACGCAACCATAAGTTCTATGCTAATAATTTCTTCTATCGCACTTCTCGCTTGTTGAACTCTCTTCTGGCTTCAGCGCTTCGGCCTTTCAGTATCTGTCTATATTTCTGAGATGAGGTATTATGTATACTATTTACATCATTCAGACTATTGTCCTCATCTTTGTCGCCATATTTATTACAACGTTTCGGCCCTTCAGTATCTGTCTATATTTCTGAGATGAGGTATTATATATACTATTTACATCATTCAGACTATTGTCCTCATCTTTGTCGCCATATTTATTACAACGTTTCGGCCTTTCAGTATTTGTCTATATTTCTGATATGAGGTATTATGTACACTATTTACATCATTCAGACTATTGTCCTCATCTTTGTCGCCATATTTGTTACAACGTTTCGGCCCTTCAGTATCTGTCTATATTTCTGAGATGAGGTATTATGTACACTATTTACATCATTCAGACTATTGTCCACATCTTTGTCGCCATATTTATCACAACGTTTCGGCCTTTCAGTATCTGTCTATATTTCTGAGATGAGGTATTATGTACACTATTTACATCATTCAGACTATTGTCCTCATCTTTGTCGCCATATTTATTACAACGTTTCGGCCCTTCCGTATCTGTCTATATTTCTGAGATGAGGTATTATGTACACTATTTACATCATTTAGACTATTGTCCTCATCTTTGTCGCCATATTTATTACAACGTTTCGACATTCCAACCAGCAGAAGGACGGAGCGTACAACGGCCGAAACGGTGTAACAAATATGGCGACAAAGATGAGGACAATAGTGCGAATAATGTAAATATTGAACATTCGCATTACCCACTTTTCTGATAAATGTCTTATTTCCAGCACAGACGGTGGTTCAACAATATGAATTAAGTTAAAAACGGATGCAGGGTGTTTTTTTTTTTGCCTCTAAACCAACCAAATGTCCGCATGGAATTGGGTTTATGGCACAACGATGGCAAAGGACAACAGAATAGGATAGAACATATTTTGATGAATAAACGCTTTTCGCATGTAAATTGTTTAAACTATTAATAAATGCTTGAAAACCGAAAAAAACCTTTGACTCAACCTAGTATATATGTATTTCTACGTATATATTTGAGGATGTGTGCGCACTAGTACATATGGGTGTGCTAATATAGTTGTGTATTTTGGTAGCAATGTCCCTCTAATTCATGTTCTATTAAAAACGATTGATCATTTTATGGTGTTTTTCTTGTGTGCCAACAATAGATTTCTTTTTAGGACTTAGTGTGTCTAATATTTGTTCGTTTCGAGCGCTGTCGCCTAATCTATTAGCCCTTTTCAAGGATTTTGGTTGTGCTATTGCGAATGGTGCGTACGTCATTGATATGTAGGCATGATTTTAATTCCCAAACGCGACATGTATATTATGGCCGTGTTCGTAGTTTATGTAGTTATGCTTTACATTTTACCTATGTCGAGGACTTGTATTATTGTTAGACTTTTTTTCTACAGTAATAGATATCTATTATATTTCTATTTTTGGCGGGTATTTTGCGTATCAAACGTGCATAAATTTCGTTTGATTTAAATGGTTTCTTATAGAGCTATTATATGTGAGATATCAGGCCAACGACCTTGATAAACGACTAGTGATAGATAGATAGATAGATAGATAGATAGATAGATAGATAGAATTTTATACACAAAGATGAAAAAACTGAGATAGATGGATAGTGAGAGAGAAAGAGAGAGTGAAAGAGAGAAAAAGAGAGAAAAGAGAAAATATGAGAGAGAGAAATGAGTAGAAGTTTATACACAGATATGCGCAAACTGAGATAGATAGATAGATAGATAGATAGATAGATAGATAGATAGATAGATAGATATGAACAACCATAGATAGATAGATAGATAGATAGATAGATATGAACAGTCTAAGATGGATTTTTATACACGGAGATTAGCAAACTGAGATAGATGGATAGAGAGAGTGAGAGTGAAAGAGAGATAAAGAGAAAAGAGAAAATATGTGAGAGAAATGAGTAGAGCTTTATACACAGAAAGTAGCAAATATATATATATATATATATATATATATATATATATATATATATATATATATATATATATGTAGACAGACAGAGACAGAGATTAGATAGATAGATAGATAGATAGATAGATAGATAGATAGATAGATAGATGGATGGATGTTGGGTGGGGTTATGTCCAACATGATTATGTCGATTGTTGCAGCTGGCTTGCTTACATTTTGTTTTTTTGTATATAAGTCCATGTATTTGTGTTTAATATGCTTCCATATGAACAGTACATAACTGCAATAATATTTGATTTTTAAGAACATTAGAAATAAAGCAAACGTTTCTTCTGCGAACGTCTAGAAAAAAAAATTCAAACTCTTAATCTCGAAGAGTCTCAACTTACGCTAGACGCATAAACAAGAACCCAGTGAGATCAGCTGTCTTTCGATCGACTTACTGAGTATTCCCTTATCACTGACAATTTCTTAAAGGGACACGGGCTCTAGATATAAAACGATAGAAAAAGAAAAAAAAAAGGTCTTTCTGAATGTTTATCTATTTGCCATTTAGAGAAATTCGGTTAACAATTTGAAAAATTTTCAATAGACTCAAAGCGAAGACATGAAGAAAAAGATGAACCCGCTATTTACAGCTATGCAATGATGTCTACCATCTTGCTTCGGCTATTGTCAGCCATCTTGCAACATTTTGTCGGAGAAAAAGATCTGATCCGAACTTAAATTCTTTTTTGTGGCATAATAGTGTCCTCTGCTGGTAAGTGCACATGGGTTTCTGTACGCATACTTGTGTACACTGATATACCACACCCACAATCACAAACATACACAAGCATGTGTATATTTATCGACATTTATTCGAATACGTACTGATGTACGTATTCGAATAAATGTTCATAGCATATTCCCACACAGAAAATATTTATTTTTCAACGTAATCTATTTTCATGTCAATGTAACGTTTATCCATTAAGCATACATATGGAAGATTAGACAATGAAAATGTCAGCTCAGACTTTAACTAATAATCGCACAAAAATAAGCAAATGTCGGAGATCCGGGTTCGAATTCCAGCCGGGTGTGTTGCATTCACTTATGTACAAATACTATTGGGAAAGTTATGAATTCATATCTTCCTCCAGCTATGAGTTAAATAGTATCACTTGTATCAGGAAAAATCATTGTTGTTCTCAAAAGATTGTTAATGCAATATATTCACTTATAAAAATAATTATTACAAGACAAAATGTCTGTTTTTAAATAAACTACAAAGTGTCGATGAGCCGTGAAAATTAATCAATCAATTAAATCAGTCACTCAATTAAAACAAAGGTTTTCTGTAAATAACAGAACAATTCATAGACTAATCTAGAATAAAAAAACGCAGTTGGTATACATGAAATATATATGCCATATTTAATGGATGTCAGTTATCAGTTATCTCCTGTTAATTCCCCTCCAAGTTCTCCACTAACTTAATCGGGTATTGAATTCACACGCTTTGGGTCCTGTCACTGGATCTAACTAACGCCTTTATCCACAGCACCATGTGTCTTTGAGGACATCTGTGTATAAATTTCCGGGTATTATAAACCTAATGTCTTCAGCCATCATTTTTTTACCAGTGCTCATATCGCAATTTTTAGGAGATAACTGATAAGTGACATCCATTAAACATGGCACGTGGAACTAGATCAGTTTACCCCAGTGAGCGAAATAAAGGGTTCAGTTCGACATTCCAACCACCTGAAGAAGGCTGGAGCGTACAACGGCCGAAATGTTGCAATAAATATGGCGACAAAGATGAGGACAATAGTCCGAATAAATTAAATAGTGTACACAATACCACATCTCAGAAATATACACAGATACTGAAGGGCCGAAGCGTTGTGATAAATATGGCGACAAAGATGAGAACAATAGTCCGAATAAATTAAATAGTGTACATAATACCTCATCTCAGAAATATTGGCAGATACTGAAGGGTCAAAACGTTGTGATAAATATGTCGACAAAGATGAGGACAATGGTCCAAATAATGTAAATAGTGTACATAATACCTCATCTCAGAAATATTGGCAGATACTGAAGGGTCAAAACGTTGTGATAAATATGTCGACAAAGATGAGGACAATGGTCCGAATAATGTAAATAGTGTACATAATACCTCATCTCAGAAATATAGACAGAGGCTTGAGTGAATCGATGGCAAAGCAGAGACAAAGAGTGATCGTAAAGAATCAAATGTTGTCTCGGAGACAAGAAGTTGTCGGGGGAAAAATACATGATCTCCCATAACGGGATATAAATAAAGACCCAAAAGAAAGCGACCCTCTTCACATTAAACAATCTCAAAACATACTTTCATAATATCTTTTACGAAATAGCTACAATATTTACTTACCGAACAAGGTTTTTAATGAATAACTCTACAGTGGGACAGACACTAAAAATATTTCTCAAATATGAACTTCACAAACCATCACGGAACTTGAGGTTTTATGGGAATACCTCCAAATGAATGTCCAGATTTATTTGAAATATTTGTCTTTTAGATTTCAATATGAGAGTTTTGTCAATTGCTTGGTCTGCTGCTAGGAAGGTTGGTTCATTGTGTCATGCTAAACAATTTTTCCCGCCAATATCTATCTTACACATTTATAATTTTACCATTCGTCTATGCATTGGATATTGCTGTCATATACGGTCTGGTGCTTCTGCTAAATATTTAAAAAATTCTTGATAAAATACAAAAAAGAATCTGCAATATTACTGACCATGACCTGGCATGCCGGCTTCAGTCACTTTCCCACTGTTCTAACATAGTTTCCCTCTACCTTTTCTATACATATTTTCATGATAATTGTTCTGCTGAGATTCCCTGTCTGAAACCTGGAAATTATGGATTTAAGCATAATTTATACCCAGTTGCTTTTCTCGCACTTCTCCTTTATGGAAATCTCTTGCAGCTTCTTGCTTCCCAGTCAAGTTTGATTTTCAAAAATTTAAATGCGACATGAATCATTATCTTCTGTCTTAATTCCCGTTCTTTCATTGTTCCCTCTACGTAATAGTGTTTTCTTTTTCTCATATTCTCTGAGTAACCCCCTTGTGTCTTAGCGGCTTTATTGCCTTGCTTGGTGATTGTGGCACCATTTACGAGGCAGAGAAAGGAAGAGAAAGAAAAGAAGGCAGAAAGAAAGGCGAGACGAATCGTAGGGGATAATCAGCCACACACAAGGCTAAGAGACAATGAAAATATTGATAAGTAACAAATGAAAAAGGGTGTCATTATAATGACAGGGAATTTCTGAGTAAAAAAAAAAAGAAAGGGAAAGAAAGAAGGAATTAGATGTGTTTTGATAACGGCTGTGTTATCTAGGCGCGTAAATGAACGGCTGGACCACTGGCCAGGGAAAAATTCAAGTGAAAATGCTATTTCGATAAGTGACGAGAAACAGGCCACTAAAAAGGACTTTGGACAGATATGAAAAATTAAATGCCACATTAAGCAGTGCCGCTGACCGAATTTTTTCGACGAAACAACTTTGGCCTGCGATAATAAAATTATGTTATCAGGAATATGTACCGGAGGAAAATGAATGGGGACCCAGGAGTGTTTTTTTTTCTTCCTTGAGGCGACAGACTGACTGAAAACTTTGGGGATATTTCTTTTTTGAAGCCATGTTAAGAAGACCACCCATCTTGATAAATTAGCGATAAAATACCTGACAAACACCACGTGTAGAACAAGAGTTGTCATATTGTCCGTTCGTGGCTAGAGAAATGATAACGGCGATTTAAGCGGAAGAAAAGGGAAAGAGAAGAGATAATTTTTTTTAGTTAAGCAAGATATTTTTTTTCACGAAACAAAGCCACGGATTGTTCACGCCCGACTAAGACATCATTGGTCAAGTGGTGGTCACGTGACGCACGAAGGAGGAGGAAAGATACCCGACCAAGACCTCATTGGCCGAGTGGTGATCACGTGACGCACGAAGAAGGCTGTCGACGCCCCATCCAGAGTATAAGTATGAGAAGCTGCTACAAAGAAGTGGGAGGGCAGTTCACGCCCCTCAGAGGTATGGTGAGAAAGTGGGAGGAGGAAAGTTTCCCAAAAAATGGAAAAGAGTGGAAAATCCCTAACCAGAATTAAAAGAGGTGGATATGTATTTAGAATTATCGAGGAACCCCCTGACGCCAACAGACCCACCCCGGTTTTGGTCGGCGTCAATAAAAGCGAGGCCCCAATAGGCAGAAATCAGTTCGGGCTCCAGCAGAGAGTTGAGTTTCCAGAGTTGAAGCCACCTCGAGATAGCTGACCAAGATTCACGCAAATTTAGGTCTCCTCTTCAACCCAAAAACAATTATTTTGAAGAGCGACTTAGAACCAGACCACCGAAATAAGTTTTTCGACTTTCGTCCAAAGACACACCGAAACACCAATTTCTTAGAGAGCAAACAACTTGAAGCGTTAAAACTTGCCACAATCCACAGAACGGGTCGGGAGATAGATGCAGTCCTATGTATCGAACAACTAGACATAAAGTTTGTTACCTTTTTCTTTGATACTTTGAACTTTTTGAGTTTTCATTTTATTTTATTTTATGCATATTTGTGTAGTATCACTCCCGTTGAACTCAGTTTGCATTACGGCCCCAACCACTGTTTGATCTCGTCTGCCTAAGATCAATTCACAACGTGGGTAGGCGGACTGGAGATCAATGCAGTTACCTTGGTAACCAGGCGTTGGAAGCGAGTTGGGAACGACGAGGCTGATATCAAATCTAACCAGATTCCCACCCGAATCACCAAAAGGTTAGAACGTCACATTTGTGTGCCGCGACCGATACCAAGCCAGTTGGTCGTCACAGGACGAGACAACACGACTGACGCGATAGGCGAACGTCACGTTTGGAGCAGCGACACCCGAACGGAGCAGCAAGGAGCGAACAGCTGGCGCCGCGGCGAGGACGTCACAATTGGTGCTGTTTGGGGACGTCACAACTTGTGCCGTGGTAGATCAGGATAGAACGTCACAGTCGGCGCTGCGACCGGGGGGAACAACGTCACAGATAAAATCATAAAAAAATACCTTGCTATGGAATCCCAGTGCTATCAGCTTTTAACAAGTGGGACAGACAATAAAAATATTTCCCTTGATATCAAGAAAGCTAGGTTATTATTGGCCATTTATGTCCTAAAGGAAAAAAAACAACAAAAAACAAAAAACAAAACATAAAGTTACCTTAAGATTGACCTCATCTGGGAAAAGAAAAAGAAGCAGGCCAATATGGTAGATTTTGCATATATTCATTCTCTGAAACTCCAGTGCTGTTAGATATTGACAGGAGACATCTATGTCACTTGTGTTCACAATCTGATGTCGTATAAATATGGGTAATGTTACAGCACCCTTAGGGGTTTTCAAGAGTACATCATGTATATCCATTCATTCCACATACATTCTCGGGGGATGTTAAGAAATTCTCTATTAATATATTAATCCAGAAAAAAACATCTACAAAATTTACTAGCCAAGCAAGAAAAATTGTATAGTGAGACAGACAATAAGAATATTTTTGTTGATATTAAGAAAAGTGGGTTACAATTACTCAGTCAATCCCGGAAGATGACACATGAAAGAATATTTAAAGTGGAATTAAGTTAGACCGTATTTGGGAAAAGAAAATGAGATATGCCAAAAAAAGATGGCGGAGGAGAATATTAACGACGGACATAAAAGAGATTGTTCTCCTGAAGGACTAAATTCGAGTCAGATTAGAAGTCTGTGTTTGATAGAGAGTTAGAATTCCAGGGTTATATGGGCAATGTTTAACCTTCGTGCCTGAAAAAAAAAGGTGTGTGATGAGAACGGTTATTCCCTTGACGCCGCTATTACTGTTTAACCTTCGTGCCTGAAAAAAAGGTGTGTCAAAAGGACGATTATTCTCTTGCCACTGCTATTACTGTATTCCCTTTTGACTCCCTCGGTAATGTCTAAATAAACAAGATTATAAAAATAATAATTTTTTTTTTATTATCTACATCTTATAAAGATTTATTATTTACCATTTTATAAATAAATGAATTTGAAAAGAAACTTTTCTTTTCAAGAATGGAATTTCTGTTCTACAATGCAATATTTGTTATTTACCATTTTATAAATAATTATCAAAACAAGTTTTTTTTTATTCATTATTTTATAAAAATACCAATAAACTATAGAACAAGTATTTCATTATATTTGGTCCACATTCATATACTCTTATTTACATTATATTCGGAGTATTGTCCTCGACTTTCTTGTTGCTATCAAAACTTTTCGGCCGTTGTGATCTCCGGCCTTCCTCAGGTGTATAGCGATCTGGGTAACCTACAGGGAATTCTGACCTGAACTGATTCGAAGTGTGTAGATTGATTCTGAATACTGTCCTGATGTTGTATGAACCACAAATCTTCTGAATCTTTTCTGATAAATTCTAAGTAAAGTAGGGAGACCGTGGCCATTTTCTGATCCTCTTTGTCCCATCTATTCCCACCTGTAGACGCCGATGACATGTATGCCGGGTAGTTCACATCATGAAGCTGATCATTATTTTTATTTTTTTTTGACATTGCTCATTTCTTTTTGGTATGTATCAGGGTTACCCCTTAAGTTTTTGCCTGGTGTTGTAGGCATCGGACAATCCCTTTCTTCACACTGTACGGATGATGCGAATTGAGATATTGTCCGCTGAAGGTTGGCTTGTGATAGATGGATGTTTTGAATCCAAACTCTTATACGCGAATAAATATAAAATTATTCTTTTAAATAAGCAGTCTAATAAATAAATAGTGTGTTAATATCTTTGTCGCCAATTCTCAAGAATAAAGAAAATGTATGAATCTACTTTCACATGACCGGGTTTTATTTAAATTATAAATCATCGATTTTTAAAACACTAAACATTGTCAAGGGACTCAAACGTGTATATAATAATAGCGGTGTCAAAGGAATAATCGTCTTGTCATGCCGATTTTTTTCCAGGCACGAAGGTTAGACATTGTCATTATGTTCTTGTTAAAAAGTAGTGGATAAATTCGACAGCTTTTAACAATTCATATCAAACTTCATTCTTCTGGTCTGTAAAACAAAGTACTTACAGTCTCAGTAGACTGGGGCTTTTTAACTATGGACTGCACAGATGGTCTGAGAATGTAAAGTTGTTTGGAAATAGCTCCGAGTGACAGTCTAGACTTTTATAGCTTCAAGTTATAGACTAGATTTGTGTAAACATAAGTTTTGATATCTTCGACGCATTCATAAGATTTCTTCATGCTAGTTTTCCCATATCTACTCTCTGTAAAACTCTGATGTAGTATGATGTGAACAAATGGTAGTTTATTCAAACAAAATGGAGTCTGTTATGCAAAGGAGATTAAGGTCACGACATATTGTATTCTTAAATTTCAGTACACATTGATAAATATGTATAAATACTTTGAACCCCTCTACATTATTTATTTCATTGGGGGAGGGGGGTTTGATTGATTGATTTGTTTTGTTTTTGTTTTTTTGTTTTTTTATGGCGTATGAACCTTTTGGGGCTTATTTAAATCCCGGAAATATTTTTATATTGTAAGAATTTTTGTATATAATGATTTACTGATACAAGTCCTACCAGTTAACCTATAGCTTGTGGAGAAGAGATGGATTCATACTTTTCCCAATGGGTATTTGCGCGTATGTAAATATAATGAACCCGACTGGAATTGGAACTCAGCGATTTCCAATTCCGAGATTATATCCATTACACTATCTACACAACCAACCTCATAGCGCTTGATATTCCCAAGTGCCTAGCCATCTAGATACTGACCAGGCTTGACGTTGCTTAACTTTGATGATCGTACGAGAACTGGTATTTTAACGTGATATGTTCGTAAGCACTTTGTATTTTATATTGTACATAATTCGTTGACACTGCATAAATGTCCATAGTTTTGTGTATATATTACAGAAAATTATTTTAAAAATTAAATATAATTGAAATTTATTGTATTGCATGAAAAAGTTTTTATATATATATATATATATATATATATATATATATATATATATATATATATATATATATCCAGATACGATGAAAACGAATAGAGTACAATTCTAACGTTCGAAATATTTAATTTAAAAGAGGGCTCAATACAGAGTCCAGCACTATTAGTTATCTTAGGATATTACACCAAAAACATGTAAAAAATCACTACACAATTGCAGTCGTGTTTCAGTGCATATTAATGCATCTCTTCAGGCGATTACAGCAATTGTGTAGCGATTTTTACATGTCTTCGGTGCAACACACACACACACACACACACACATATATATATATATATATATATATATATAAAAGGCCTTTGACAACGTGTGGCACAAACGTTTACTACACAAGCTCTCTAGCTATAGAATCACTGAAAGGGTCTTCTCGCTCATAAAATCATTCCCAACAGGAAAGTACTTAATAATGCTCAGCGGTCAACGCATGGGTCCCCCAGGGGTCACTTCTCGGACGAACCCTCTTTTTGATTTACATAAATGACCTGCCTAAGAATTTTCTCAGATTCTTTGTAAACATCTATGCCGATGATATGACTATATACCGCTCTACCGCTAAAACTCTTGATGGTCAGAGATTTGATCTTCCTTCCGATCTTGCACAAACTACCCAGTCTGTTAAAAATTGGCTGTTTACATTCAATACCTCGAAGACCAGCCTAGTTACACTCCAACATTGGCGACCAGACAACGAACTAGTACCAGTCAGGATGAATGGTGGTCCTCTCAGGGAGGCATTATGCCTTGAAAGACTATTGGGCCTCAAACTAGCACCTGACTGCTACTCGGACATACGATCCATTGCTAAGGATGCAGGAAAATGGTCAGCTCCCTGGTACCGCTCTAGTAAGTACCTGAATCCTCCTGCTATCCTCTACCTTTACAAGAGCCAGATCAGGCCCAAAATGGAGTGCTGTGTCATATTTGGGTGGGAGCTGTTATCCCGGTTTTAATTTTCTTAAAAATGGAATTAATAACAACTGGCATAGATTGAGATTTTCAACTAAAAAATATTGTGCGTCAGATAGGAATCGAACGTGCATGTCTTTTTTACACTCTTTTTATTCAATCTGTGACGCGATCTGTTTAGACACGGAGACCAACCTGATAGCGCAAGGTTTACATTACCTATTTAAGGAAGTCACATCTCTCCTTGAAATCTCTACAAATCTATATCTGTTAACTTCAATTTGGTACCCGAAACGTAAACAACATTCATTCTTTCTCGATTAGGACTTCTCAATCTAGTCCTGCTGTTAATTATTTCATTTATACATATCCGATTTCTGATTAATAGAACGCCTATAAAAAATTCGACCGGAAATTAGACAAGAACAGTACGGTTTCGTTAAAGACACTGGAACAAGGTAGGCAATATTTATGTTCCGAATGATAACAGTGAGAAAGTGATCAAGACGAAATGCTAGGTCAAGACCCATAATATTACAGATCTTGCTTTGAATTTTATGGAGATTTTTGAGATATATAGCAGGAGCACCAGACCAGATGTGAGGGCAATATCCAATGCAAGGAGGAAGGGTAGATTTCTGAATGTACAAAGTGGATTCTTACGTGAAAAATTGTCTGGCACGACATGGTGAACCAACTTTCCTAGCAGCAAACCTAACAACCGATTCGATACAATCTTTTCACGTCATGTCAGTGGAAAACATGAGTCCGAGAAGGCGGATCGAGTTACTCTTCCGGAGGTTGTTATCGACCAGGCTGATGGAAGGCAAAAACACTTCTGTAAGACGACTAAAAGACAACAGTTTCTTTTTGGAGGTGACAATAAAAATATTTCCCTTGATATCAAGAAAGCTAGATTATGGTTGCCCAGTTACGTCCTAAAGATGGAAAAGAAAAACATAAAGTTACCTTAAGATGGAAGTCATCTGGGAAATGAAAACGAACCAGATCAGCATGGTAGATTTTGCATATATTCTTTCTCTGAAACTCCTGCGCAGTTAGATATTAACAGGAGACATCTATGTCACTGGTGTTCACAATCTGATGTCGTATAAAGATAGGTAATGTTACAATCTGATGTCGTATAAAGATAGGTAATGTTACAGCACCCTTAGGAGTTTTCAAGAGTACATCATGTATATCTATTCATTCCACGTACGTTCTCAGGGGATGTTAAGAAATTCTCTATTAATATATTAATCCAGAAAGAAAGATCTACAATATTTACTAGCCAAGCAAGAAAAATTGTATAGTGAGACAGACAATAAGAATATTTTCGTTGATATTAAGAAACGTGGGTTACAATTGCTCAGTCAATCCCGGAAGGTGACACATGAAAGAATACGTAAAGTTGAATTAAGTTAGACCGTATTTGGGAAAAGAAAAAAAAGCTGGCGGAGGTGATTATTAACGACGGACATAAAAGAGATTGTTCTCCTTGAAGGACTAAATTCGAGTCAAAGCAGAAGTCTGTGTTTCGTGGAAAGTTAGAATTCCAGGGTTATATGGGCAATGTTTTACCTTGGTGTCTGAAAAAAAAGGTGTGTGAAGAGAACGGTTATTCCCTTGACGCCGCTATTACTGTATACACTTTTGATTCCCTCGGCAATGTTTATTTACAAGATTATGAAAATAGGATGAACCAAGTACAATGCGATATTTATTATTTGCCTCTTATAAAGATTTATTACTTACCATTTCATAAATAAATTAATTTGAAAAGAAACTTTTCTTTAAAAAATTTATTAAAAAATTACAAAGTTATCAAAATATGTAAATCAACTACAATGCAATATTTATTATTTATCATTTTATGTCAGTGGTAAACGTGAGGCCGGGATGGCGCATCGAGTTACTCTCATGGAGTTGGTATCAACCATGTTGATGGAAGGCAAAAATGCATCTGTAAAACGACTAAAAGACAACAGTTTCTTTTTAGAGGCGTTAAAATTTGCACTCCAGTTAACGACAGATAGAAAGTCATTTTTGAGATCATCTGCCAGTTTTTTATCGAACCTATCGGACTTGCTATTAAGACAGGAGTAAGTAATAATGTCATCAGCATAGATACCAACTTGGGAACTGATGACATCGGGTAGGTCATTGATCTAGATATGCAACAAAGTTGGTTTGATCCCTGGAGACATTCGCATTAACATGAAATAGTCTAGAAGCGTGGCCTCTCAACACGACTTACACGATTTTTTGAAAAAGATTGGATCAAATCAAAAATTCGGTCGGAGATACCACACACTTTCAGCTCGTGAAGAAGACCACCATGCTACACCCTCTCAGACATCTTTGAAATATCTAAATCCACAGCCCTAGCCTCTTCATTCGACGTTCTTATCTAAAGCTCAAGGGGCTCTTTCAAACATAGACATTAACGCATCGGCGGTTAACCTAGAGAATCGAAAGACATATTGTTTGTCTGAAAGAAGACAGCGTTAAGTGAAATGTTTAACTAATTCTGTGTTGATTCGAGGCTACTGTACTTTGGTAAAAGACTAATAGGTCGGTAAACCAAGACGGTTTACCGGTGTTCTTAAAAGCAGAAACTGCAGGAGAGGATTCCCAACAAGCTGGAAAGCAAGAAGTGGCAAAGCATTTGTTGTAGAGTTTAGAGGGAATAGGAGCAAATTTTTAGGACATTTGCATGGATGCCAAGTTTGCATGATTTGTTGGGATACATAGTTGGGAGTTGATAGCGGAAACCATGGGCGGGGTTATATGCATATCACACAGCAGCAACTCGGTTGTAGGTGGTAGAGCAGACAAAGAAAATACTTCTGACATGCTAAGAGTAGAATTTATGAACAAAGCATTCTGCTTTATAAGCAGAAAAAACACTTCAAAATGATTGAAGAGAGGAGGATTGAGGACTTACACTTGTCTTAAATTCTCTCTGTCTTTATATATATATATATATATTAGGTTTGTGCAAAAATAATGACGTAATAATGTCGTTTTTTGACGTTAAAAATACGTCAAAAACGACATTATTACGTCATTATTTTTGCACCAACCTAATATACATATATATATATATATATATATATATATATATATATATATATATATATATATATTGATAAAATAGGAAAGAACCGTTAAATTGATGATCTGAAGTTCTTTAGTATGTTCATTTTTATTTTCAAAAAACAATGCTCAATGCACAAGTAGAGCCTAGATTATAATTATTTTTTACTATAATTTAATAATAAAAATATAATTATATATTTTAATAATTATATTTTAATAATTAATTTAATAATAATAATATAATTATACATTTTTATTATATATATATATATATATATATATATATATATATATATATATATATATATATGTGTGTATGTGTGTTTTTATGTACGTGAGTTTACAGTTGCCGTCATCAAATACCGGCCTATATAATTAAGTAATAAAAATGTTTATATTAATTGCTTCCAGAACACAGAGCAACCTCGGTTTTCGAACGTCTCACATGTCGAACAAATCGGTTTTCGAACAGAAAATTCGAGATGAAAATGCCTCGGTTATTGAGCAAAATTTCGGTTCTCGAACAGCACTGCGGAACCGAGCTGAACCGATTTAATCAAAACAGAATCATTTCTGTGTGGCAGAACGAGGCATTGAGGGGGTTTGAATTTTATGGTATTGCATGAAAAGGGTTTTATCATATATATATACATATATCATTATTATTTATAAAAAAATTATAACATAAATATGTTATAAAATCACTACAAAAGTAGCCATTTTGTTTCAACACCCTCGGTGTATATATATATACATATATATATGTACTGCTACTGTAAAGGAAATTACAATTGTTGGTGATATTGTCTCTATGGGAAAAACTATGGGCTTGCATTTCGACAGTGAAGATATTGAAAAACTGGTGGCAGGCGACGGTACTGAGCTTAACCACCGATGAGCTCGTTCACATTCAAAATGAACAGCAAAAGACTTTGGCTTTGAAAATGTCTTCTGAGGAGAAGGAAGGACAGGGATATATCCCAAGTTCTTTAATCATAGAATTTTTTTGCTAAATGTGATGATGAAAAATTTTTGTGAAAAAATATCACCCTGATAAAGTAGTAGCAAATAGAGCAATAAAGATTTTCAATAACAATGTCATGTCTCATTTTAGAAAAAAATTTACAACGCAAGCAAAAACAACTAACAATAGACAGGTTTTTACTGAAATAAAAAAGAAAAGAAATCCCAGAGAAAGATTTACCTAAATATATAGTGTAGGCATATAAATAAGCATTCATCTTGTTCTTGGAAACAAATTAATCTCTATTACATTAATTGTAATAGGGAAAAATGTTTCGGTTCTCGAACAATTCGTTTTTAGAACAGACTTTCAGAACAAATTATAGCCTAGAACCAATGTTGCTCTGTATTGAATTAAACGAATTCTATTAAAATTATATATTGGTGTTTTTACGTCTTATCAACCATTTGAAGGTTATTTAAAGCCAGAAAATATTTGCAGATTGTAAGAAGTTTTTGGAGATAATAATTGTTTACTGATACATGTTCTACTAATTAACCCATACCTGAGGGAGAAGAGGTAGGCTCATATCTTTTCCCAAGGGTACTTGCGAGTAAGGGAATATAACGAACCCAACCTGAACTGGAACTGGACCTCGGAGAGCTGTAGAAGATGTTATCCATTACTCCACCCATATATCCAAGCTTACAGCGTCTGTTATTCCCAAGCGGTTACCCATCTAGGAACTGAGCAGGCTTTACACTGCTTAACTTAGGTGACCGAAAATCCAATAATATCCTATAATTATGATTTCTACGGCGTCAAAAGAATTATTTCTACGTTCCATCAGTGTCTACTATATAGAGATGGGTGAATATTCTGGTGACTTACATGCAGAAAGAAATATAGACGAACACACACATATGCACAAACCCACACCCACACCCACATACACTCAAGAACCCACACACACACCTATATATATATATATATATACACACACACATACATACGCATATATATATATATATATATATATATATATGTGTGTGTGTGTATATATATATATATATAGTTAAAAAAAGTTATATATTTTCGTTAACTATTGCCAGTATAATGAGCATACTGGCTATTGAAATGTTTCTTCACATGACTCTGTGGTCAAGACCCCAGGACAATGGCCGAATAGAAGAGTCAGTGTATGTTCTTTCTTGGAGGAGATTCGTAGCCATGCTCGATCAGGTGACAATCAAAGACGAGACAGAGGTTCGAACTGGCGAGAGTCGTGCTTCTCTATACGTCGCACGGGGATGATGGGAAAACAATAGCGGGCACACAAAACGTTCACCCTCTTTACTTGTGACAAGCAGAGAAAAGAAGACTTTATTAAAAGAATCTGTCCACGGACAGCGTTGAAGATGGAGCTTTCTTGTTCGTTGAGTGTTGAGGGCTTCTCTTTTTTTCTGTGCTGATGCGTTTGGGTTTTTTTTTTTTTTTTTTTTTAGGATTTGACTCGGAAAATCTCAAGTATTCCGTTGAGTTGTGAAGAAAGAAAAAAGATGGCGACACCCGCTTCACGAATATCCTTGTCCTTGTCGTCATCGTAATAGTAGTATTGTCTGAAGGAAATCAAGGGGAAAAAAAAGCAAATAGAGATGTTAAGAGAAAAGTAATAAGGATGGTGAGGGTGACGATAACAACAACAACGAAGAATATGAGGGGTGAAAAATAAAAATATGAATTGACAAGTTAATATCAGAGATATATAAGGCAAAAATGAAAGCTAAGGAAAAACAACGATAAATAGATAGCAGTTATTTTGATAATAATAATAATAATAATAATAATAATAATATTAGTTAAAAATCAGACAAAGACAGAAAGAAAACTATATGACATAAATAAAGACCATATTACAAAATTAAAAAGGAATTCCTAATTCCTAAAAGGAATTAAAATATAAGAAAGAAAGCAAAAATAAGACCGAAAGCAATAATAATAATAATAATAATAATAATAATAATAATAATAAATGTCAAAAATGTGGCACATGATGACATCAATATTTTCATTTGTAGTTGGAGCCCTCGGATTGATTGGAATACATCTGATAGACTCATTGAAAGGATTTCTGCTAGCTCATGCCTTAAAGAAATACTAAAAGTTTTACTCACAAGTACAGCTTTTATATTACGAAGAACTTTATCTATGTAAAATGTATGTATTTTTTTTTCACAAAAAAGATCCGTAGAAAATATCATATAACCATTTCTAACCTTAAAGCCAGAAAATATTTGTAGGGCTTTTCGCCGTAGAAAACTTTGCCGTATAGGATATTTGCTGTAAGACAATTTCGCTACATTTTTTTTAATATACGAAATAATTTGTTATCAAGTATATCTGGCTCAAACTATTGGTACTTCAATTTAAACATTTTAATAAGTAAAATTATAGGATGAAAATCCAGTCCAACGAAAAAAAAAACACATTATTTACGAATTTAAATTATTTCTTTGTAAATTTGATTTATTTTTCGTCTTTCATTTTTTTTATATAAATGTTTACTGTTTAATTCTTTTTCTGATGTTTGAACCTGCAAAAAAGACATCCATATATACTTGATAACAAAGTATTTCACATATTAAATTTAACATTGCTCCAAAAAGGACGTTTAAGATAAGGGTATCGGAAAAAGATGCGGCGAAATTGTCTTACGGCAAAATTCCTATACGGCGAAGATTCCAACGGCGAAAATTGTTGAGGCGAGTTTTCCTAATGCAAAAATGTTTACGGCGAATGTTCTGGATACGTTTCTCATAGTTTCTAATTTCAATGTCTTGCAGATGTTAATATGTACATGATTTGGCTCGGGGCATTAGGAGTGGGCCTCAGTAAATATCCTGGATTACAGAATTGCTTGTCAATTACCTGACATTCACTGGGTTCTACCTGTTATGCAATACTTTCATCAAAACCTGTCTGTTTTGCAAACCAGAGTAAAATTTTGTACCCCATCATCAGATTACTTAAATAATAGTAATTGTTGAGGGTTTCTCCCCTTTTTGCACAAATGGACTCACCCAGTATATACATATACTACAGCTACGTGGCGACCCGAGGGAGCAAGACCTCCGAGTCTAGCTGTCGTGATACAGTCTTTGACTGTAAACGACGACTGTCAAACTCTCTGCGTTAGCAGAGAGGAACCCGGACGAAGCTTTGCCGAAGGGCAAGGCTTCGTTCGGGTAGGTAGACAGGGCCTGAACCCGTCTAGGCGGGTTTAAAGGCTATATTTTTGGCCGAGCCTACGGGCTCGGAGATACCCACATTAAACCGGCCTTGTGCCACATTCAATCCTCGTGGGGAGATCGATAAATACCGAGCAAGACCGAAGAGTCCTGAGTGACAGACTAAAAGATTGTAGGTAACTGGAAGAGTGAGGGTGAGGTAACAGCTTTGTAGGAGTCACAATGTGCCATGATGGGTATGTATATTTATACAGGGTGTCCCATAAAATTTGACATCATTTTGCAGGCAAATAATTTTGGCAATTCTTGTTGAAATAACCTCAATTTTTCACAGAATGTATAGAAACAGATCAAAATTTTATATTTAATCTTTCATTTTTCTTATCTCAATAAGAATCTGCCAGAGATAGATCGGGTGTGGTGGAGATGAAGACAGTTTTCTGATTAAATGGCCGCCGCAGTCACCGGACCAGTCTCTGTGTGATTTCTTTTTATGAGTATATGCGAAAGGACTGGTCTATGTCTCCCCTGTTTCCTGCTAGCATTGATGAACTCAAAGCAGAGAATCACATCCGCACTGGATAATGAGACATACTACAACGCGTTTGACAAGAGCTTAACAACCGACTTGATGTGTGCTGTATCAAAGATGGTGCACATATTGAAATTGGTCCCATAATAAACTTATGATGTTCAACGCTTAAACTCTTCAAATTCATTGAGCTAGACTTAGTAGGTTTCAAGATAAATGCTTTTAAAATGATGTCAAATTTTGGAGGACACCCTGTATTTTTTGTTTGCGTTCATTTTCTTGATAATATTATGGAACAACAACAACAATAATAATAATAATAATAAGTGATAGACGATTACCTAAGATGTATGGAACTGTACAAAACTGTGAAAACCACATTATACTTAAATCACGACAAAAGTATTGTCACTTCCAATTGTTTGAATATCCGACAAGGAATCTTTCAAGGAGACTCTCTGTCGCCCTTTCAAGGAGACTCTCTGTCGTCCTTTTGTTCTGTCTATCCTTAATCCCCCTTTTGCATGGACTAAACAGTAATAAGTATGGAAACAAAATAAAAATGAAAGTGTTTAATCGTCGACTGTACAGAGGGGTACAATTGCCAAAAATCGAAAATGAGTTGAAGGGAATCCTCAGCACTGTAAAATGTTTCAGTGATGACATCGTTATGGATTTCGGATGAGATAAATGTGCAAAAATAACATTCAAGAAAGGGAGAATTACAGAAACCCACTCAATAGATATAGATCTTGTCTCAAAAATTAGGGAACTGGAACAATACAGCGGAGTAGATGGAATACAGCATTCACAAATGAAGGAGAAAATAAGAAAAGAATAATAGAAGCGTGTGTGTCTAGTGTTAAATACCGAGTTGAATTCACAAAACAGAAAATCAGCCATAAACACTTTGGCTGTCTCTGTGGTTCAATACAGTTTCAACATCATTAATTTGACCATAGCTGACATTAAGCAAATGACTGTAAAAGTGAGAAAGCTTCTCACTTGCCACCGTATGTATCAACCATAGGCCGATGTTGATCGTCTGTATGTGTCCAGATCCGAAGGAGGCAGAGGATTAGTTCAACTAGAACTGTCTTACAAAACCACAACAGTCGATCTTCGAAGATACCTGGAAACTACAGAAGGCTAAATGAATTGTATCAAAGAACACGAAAAAAATAAGAAGATTCATGTAATAAAAGAAGCCAAGAAACTCAAAAAAGAATTTCAAGTGGATGAAAAAATGCAAATAAACCATAATACGCCGACTGAAGCTGCAAAGAACCTAAAAAGAAAGCAAATGCAATGAACCAAATGCAGAATCTATGGCAAGATAAGCCTCTTCATGGTCACTATTCTGCCCGTACCAAAAAAACTGATGTAAAGAAAGCCAATCAGTGGTTGCATAATGCGTGATTAAAAGCTGGAACCGACATTTTTATTCTTGCTGCACAAAGCCAATGTTTGCTAACTAGAAATTACCAACCGCACGTAGTGAAAAATTGTGTTAAGTTGAAATGCAGATTGCGTGATAAATATCCACAAACAAATTGACAATCTTGTATAAGGTTGCACGGTGTTAGCACCAATTGAATATGAAACTCGGCATGATATAGTAGACCAATAACACAACTGGAAAATACGCAACTTTTACGGGAAGGAAACTGCAAGGAACTGATATGAACGTCACCCAAATCCGGTTCCAAAGATAGGAGCTGTAACAATTAGATGGGACTTTACACACAGACAGAACAATCAAAGCTAATCGCCCTTGATATCAAAGCGCACAAAAACATAATAGGCTTTCTTATTGACATGGCAGTCCCTGCAGATTTTAACGTATTTTTGAAAATCTTAAAAAACTATCAAAATACAAGCATCTTGAAGTGGACATCTCAAAAAATTAGGCATCAATTAATTCCAGTTGTAGCTGATGCACTCGGATTTATTGTAAAAAGTTCCGATAAATTCATTGAAGGGATTCCTTGTATCTCATTTCCTTAAAGAAATACAAAAATTGTACTCAAAAAGTATACCTCACACATTACGAAGAGCTTTATTAAAATGTGTGTGATCATAGTGGGGTTTTTTTTGGTGGGGGGGTATTTTTGTTATTTTTTTACAAAAATTATCAGTGTAAAATGTCATGAAGCCATTTCTGACCTTAGGTCACTGGTTGGGTCCCGGAATAAAATGTGTATACAGTATAAATTCAAGCTAGTAATAATAATAATAATAATAATGCGACGAATGATTTCAAACTAGGTGAATAATGAGACTTGTTGGAAATTAAGTTCTCCATCATTTAATGTTGATGTTGATATTTTTTACTTTTCACTCGAATTATTATATATATATATATATATCAAGAGAGAGGTAGAGAGGGGGATAGATAGATAGATAGATAGATAGATAGAGAGAGAGAGAGAGAGAGAGAGAGAAACAGGGACAGAGATAGAGAAAAAAGAGACAGGAAGAGAGAAAGACAGACAGGGAGAGAGAGAGGGAGAGAAAGAATGTCGACCTACGTATCAACACTACACAATTTTACGTTTCATTGCGATCTTGGTCTAAGGACAACATTGAAGCGTGAAACTGACAAGCAACATGCCGTGTTGATTTCTATATTTCCACATTGCTGAAAACAATAAATGTTCTATTTCTGATAAGTTTCCCCTATAAGTATAGAAAATTATCTATATGTATCTATAATATATTTTATACAAATTTTAACTACACACACATATATGTATTTATATCTACATATGTGTTTGTGTGTGTGTGTGATTTAGGCAGCAAATTTTCTTTTACGCATGTCTGATTAAATAAATTAAAAACATTATGTCTGCTTATTTTTAGCGTAATCCGTTCATATTACAAACAAATTATTTTTTTTAGTATAATCCGTTCGTATTGCAATCAAAAGATTCGAGAAATGCATTATAACAGTGAAAGTCACTTTTATTCCCCAATTACTTTCCATGTCTTTCTGAGATCATCATCAGGGGTGCAACTGGCAAGGCAAAAAACTATGAATGAATTTTTCATTTTGCGTTGAAATGCAACGGCTGACAGTTTTACTTTAGCGTTCAGTAGAACGTGAAAAATTATCCTCTATGGATTTTTTTCTTTTATATTGGAATGTCATGCTCGAGCACGCATTAAAACGTGAAAACTGTTCTTTTTATAGGCATTTTAGAACATTATTACAGTATTAATAGCGGATTATATTCAGGGTCGGCTTCAATTTTTTAAATGTAGATTGCTTCGAGGATCTGTAGTTTTAATTTGTTATTTTCCAGGTGTAAGATAGTTGTGTTATCAATCAGTATTTTTCTATACTGTGAATGTGAACACGAATGTTGGTGTAAATGTCTCGAATGGTCAGACATGTGTAAAGTAAGACATCTTGATAATGTAGATATCGTATATCCAACATATATATATATATATATATGTGTGTGTGTGTGTGTGCGTGCGTGCGTGCGTGCGTGCGTGAGTGTGTGTGCGTGAAGAAATATATTCTTAAGGTGTGCTATATTTATGCAATAAAGTGCTCAATATCAGAGATAGAGCGTGTGTAAATATAAAAGTGAACATTGAAGTCAACACAAGGAGCCTCTAACTGTTTCTTGAAGTGGGCGCATAATCTGGCGTTATCAATTTTTTGAACGAGACAATCCCGCTCAAACCCTCAGTCACGATGACTTTCAGAGCAGTTCCGTGTACCCCATTTCACTCATAAGGCTCACACCGTGGTAAGGTTTTCAGGCACTTTCCAAAAGTGCCGCGCGGTGACAAATCGACCATGCTGAGATTCGAACCCAGGTGATCAGTATATTGTTGCCTTTTACTAAACTAAAACGTATTGTCTAACTACTGGAATGACAGCATTCGCAAGTTTCTGTGTGAGTAGGTCGAAAATGAATAATATTCCTCCGCTTACCTATTCATCGTGACATGCCAGTGACGAAACATTTTGTCAGTGTCTTGCGATATGACAGACCGAGCATACATTCTCCGTGGACATAAGCAGCCATAACCTAAATTCGAACCTCTTTTCCCGAAACTAAATCAGACTAAATTGCATACAAGTACTTATAACGAAAGCTGACATAACATTCTGTTGATATTCATTGTTACAAAACACTCGAAGCAAGCGTCTGACTTTACGAGTATGGGCACATGTAAGAAATCTGGAAGAAATACAAGAGAAATGCTTACAAGACACAGATTCATAGACGTTGGGGACGTGCCCCGGGAACGAAGCCTGATGTTGTATTCTCCTTGAGATGCCAAGACTCTTTGAGTGGTGAAGTGCTGAGAAGCAACATTGGAATTTCAATGCCTGTGAGCCATGACAGATGAACGGAAAAAAAGGACGTTTCTTCTTCTTGTTCGGCATCGGTTTTGACTACTATAGTTTTTCAGCAAGCAAACCTCAACTCTCCGACCCTCATCTGTTCATATTGCGATCCATTCATTTAGGAAAAAAAGAACTTTTGACTCATATATGGATACAGATGCATAAATAACACACACAGAGACACACTCATATTCACACACAGATGCACATACGAATTGGTTAAGACACGTATGTATCTATCTATCTATCTATCTATCTATCTATCTATCTATATCTCTCTTTTGTTTCTCTCTCTCTCTCTCTCTTGAAGATAAAAAAAAATATATATATATATATATATATATATATATATATATATATATATATATATATATATATTATTATTTATAAAAAATTATAACATATACATAAATTTGTTAAAAAATCAAATACAAAAATAGCCATTTTGTTTCAACACACTATATGGATGTCTTATCAAGTGATGATGTTGAAGATAAAAAAAAAACTTAAAAAAATACACACACACACCACCACACACATATACACGCACACACACACATACACACAGACACATTGTATTTTAAGCAATTGAATTTTTTCAATCCAACAATCACTTCTCCTCATTAAAATCTTATTCTTTTCTACTTCACGTAACCCCTTGCGCCTTAATGGCATTATTGCCTTTGCTTGGAGTGAAATGATAAAAAAACAATACACAGGGTGTCCATAAAGTCTTCTTACAATTTAAAAAATAGATTACAAAGGCAATTGATGTGGCATCACAAATTAGATGACCTTCAGTCAACCATCATTTTCCAGCAAGATGCTACACCACCACAATGGGGACTGAATTGTTCATGTGTTCCTAAATCAAACATTTCCAGATCAGTGATTTGGAAGGGATGGTCTAATTCCCTGACTACCTCATGTATCACTCCCCTAGATTTCTTTCTATGGGGTTATGTTAAGGATACCATGTATCGAACAAAGATACAAGAAACCTCACTGATCTAAAGCAAAAGATCACTGATGCCATTGCCACCATTGATGAGGCTAAGCTACAGAAAACATAGCAAGAAATCAAATACTTTCTTGACGTACTTCATACAACTAATGGTGCCCATATAGAAGTGTATTAAATTAGTTAAAAAAAACTTCAATATTTACTCCTCATTTTGTAACAAATTCTACATATTTGCTTATTTGCTTCTGTAATAATTTTTTTTTTAAATTGTAAAGAGACTTTGATGAAAATATCATCTTTGTAAAAATATATTACAAATGCAAATGGTGAGATATCTTAATCAGTTTTGTTGTATGCATTGGGTAGTTATCAACATTTTTAATCCCATTGCATTTGTGTATTTCAGGTATCCTGTTGATAAAAGAGATACTGTTAAATGAACTCCTAATATTTCCAGACCGATGAATTGGAAGGCATGGCCCAATTCCTGGCCACCTCATTCACCAGATATAACTCCCTGGACTTATTTCTATGGGGTTATGTTAATGATACCGCGTATCGAGCAAAGATACGGGACATCATTGATCTAAATCAAAAGGTCACAGATGCCATTGTCATCAATGATGAGGTGATGATCCGGCGAACAGATTATTTTGTGTGCTGACATTGATGGGTAATGCCATGCGATGCGTTTTTCAAAACTACCTGTACGGGATGTAATGAAAGGAAGCCGCCGCCGCCACCACCACCACAAAAAAATGTTAAATGTCTATATTTCTGAGATGAGGTATTGTAATTATTTACACTATTTACATTGTTCGGGCTGTTGTCCTCATCTTTGTTGCCATATTCATGTTTCGATCGTTATACGTTCCGGCCATCATCAGGTGATTAGAATTTCGAACCGAACCCCTTATTTCGTCACCAGGGAAGATTGTTCTAGTTACACGTGCCATGCCTCTTCCAGATATCTCAGTTTCAGTTATTTCCCTTTAACTAAACTCTCTCTGTTTTTGTTCACCACTGCCGTAGCCAGGTGTTGAACTGACAACTCTTTGGGTCAAGTCAGTGAATACAACCAACGCTTTTATTCCCTCAAAGACACATGGCCTAGTGGATAAAAGCGTTGGTTCGATCCAGTTTTGTTTTATTTTGACAATTTCTATTTGTTACTTGCATCTTGGGATGCTCTCTTGCTGACAACTATACATTCTGTCTTCTTACATTTGATAGTTAGTCCTTTCTTCTCGCTTTCTTTCACTCGGGCTCTTCCCCTTGCTGGCAACCATACATTCTGTCTTCTTACATTTGATAGTTAGTCCTTTCTTCTCGCTTTCCTTCACTTGCGCTCTTCCCCTTGCTGACAACCATACATTCTGTCTTCTTACATTTGATAGTTAGTCCTTTCTTCTCGCTTTCCTTTACTTGGGCTTTTCCCCTTGCTGACAACCATACATTCTGTCTTCTTACATTTCACTCGGGCTCTTCCCCTTGCTGGCAACCATACATTCTGTCTTCTTACATTTGATAGTTAGTCCTTTCTTCTCGTTTTCCTTGACAACTTTGTCTAGGATTTCCTGCAATTTTCTTTCTATATCGTATATTGTTAAGATTTTACCCACCGATAAAATCAATTTTAATGAAGAAATGCTATTATTCACAAGAAAGAAAGTGTTAATTTTTTTTTTTCTAGCATATGATATAATCTTCGCCGATTTTTATTCTGAAAGTATTACGTATCTGTGAATTATATTTTTTTTATTGCTGTTTCGTCTTTTATGTAATTGAAGTTTATCGAGTTACAGGAAAATAAGTTAATGTTTTTATTGCTGTTCAAATAAACTTTATTATGTATGTTTTTTTTTCTGTTTAGTTGTTCGTAAAAATAATTTTTATTTCTCATCAATGATGTCAATAGAAAAGACATTATTACTGTTTGTTTACTACTGGATAATTCTTTATAGTTATTTTCATGGAGGAGAAAAAAAATCTACAACGGTTAATAAAGTTCTTTTTTTTTTGCTATCTTGTATTAGTCATTGGCAGTTAAAAAGTTAATGCTGGCGGATTTTTCTATAATAAATTGATGAAATTATGATGATTACTATTGATGATAAAAGGATGGTTTATTTTATTGATGCTGAGTTTATATGTTAAAACTCATTTCTAAATCGCTTTAGGTTTTTTTATATTGACAAGGTCTTTTGTGAAGGGAATCCTGTCGATGGACCGGACATATACAGGTTATGAGGACATAGCTGGGTGACGCAATGCTTTTTTTTCAAAAATCCTTACATGAGACGTAATGAACGGGAAACTGCTGACACCATGAAAACAACAGCAACAATTTCAGCAGCTGTAATAATTTATTAAAGAATTTAAAAATTGTCTCTGAATATAACCTTTCACTGATCACCCTTTTGGAATCGCAGTTTTCAAGTTCATTTGTGTGCACAATAAATATTTTTCTATCACCCGTTATAAGTTAATAATTACTAATCTGGCATCTCTAGATTTATTATGATAAAAACCTGAGCAGTTTTTCTGTCTGTTGCTACAGGTCATAAACTGTTTTTTTTTTAAATTGTAAAGAGACTTTGATGAAAATATCATCTTTGTAAAAATATATTACAAATGCAAATGGTGAGATATCTTAATCAGTTTTGTTGTATGCATTGGGTAGTTATCAACATTTTTAATCCCATTGCATTTGTGTATTTCAGGTATCCTGTTGATAAAAGAGATACTGTTAAATGAACTCCTAATATTTCCAGACCGATGAATTGGAAGGCATGGCCCAATTCCCTGGCCACCTCATTCACCAGATATAACTCCCCTGGACTTATTTCTATGGGGTTATGTTAATGATACCGTGTATCGAGCAAAGATACGGGACATCATTGATCTAAATCAAAAGGTCACAGATGCCATTGTCACCAATGATGAGGTTATGATCCGGCGAACAGATTATTTTGTGTGCTGACATTGATGGGTAATGCCATGCGATGCGTTTTTCAAAACTACCTGTACGGGATGTAATGAAAGGAAGCTGCCGCCGCCACCACCACCACCACAAAAAATGTTAAATGTCTATATTTCTGAGATGAGGTATTGTAATTATTTACACTATTTACATTGTTCGGGCTGTTGTCCTCATCTTTGTTGCCATATTCATGTTTCGATCGTTATACGTTCCGGCCATCATCAGGTGATTAGAATTTCGAACCGAACCCCTTATTTCGTCACCAGGGAAGATTGTTCTAGTTACACGTGCCATGCCTCTTCCAGATATCTCAGTTTCAGTTATTTCCCTTTAACTAAACTCTCTCTGTTTTTGTTCACCACTGCCGTAGCCAGGTGTTGAACTGACAACTCTTTGGGTCAAGTCAGTGAATACAACCAACGCTTTTATTCCCTCAAAGACACATGGCCTAGTGGATAAAAGCGTTGGTTCGATCCAGTTTTGTTTTATTTTGACAATTTCTATTTGTTACTTGCATCTTTGCTCTCTTGCTGACAACTTCTACATTCTGTCTTCTTACATTTGATAGTTAGTCCTTTCTTCTCGCTTTCTTTTCATGGGCTCTTCCCCTTGCTGGCAACCATACATTCTGTCTTCTTACATTTGATAGTTAGTCCTTTCTTCTCGCTTTCCCTTCACTTGCGCTCTTCCCCTTGCTGACAACCATACATTCTGTCTTCTTCATTTGATAGTTAGTCCTTTCTTCTCGCTTTCCTTTCTTGGGCTTTTCCCCTTGCTGACAACCATTTCTGTCTTCTTTACATTTCACTTCTTCCCTTGCTGGCAACCATACATTCTGTCTTCTTACATTTGATAGTTAGTCCTTTCTTCTCGTTTTCCTTGACAACTTTGTCTAGGATTTCCTGCAATTTTCTTTCTATATCGTATATTGTTAAGATTTTACCCACCGATAAAATCAATTTTAATGAAGAAATGCTATTATTCACAAGAAAGAAAGTGTTAATTTTTTTTTTTCTAGCATATGATATAATCTTCGCCGATTTTTATTCTGAAAGTATTACGTATCTGTGAATTATATTTTTTTTATTGCTGTTTCGTCTTTTATGTAATTGAAGTTTATCGAGTTACAGGAAAATAAGTTAATGTTTTTATTGCTGTTCAAATAAACTTTATTATGTATGTTTTTTCTGTTTAGTTGTTCGTAAAAATAATTTTATTTCTCATCAATGATGTCAATAGAAAAGACATTATTACTGTTTGTTTAATACTGGATAATTCTTTATAGTTATTTTCATGGAGGAGAAAAAATCTACAACGGTTAATAAAGTTCTTTTTTTTAACTGCTATCTTGTATTAGTCATTGGCAGTTAAAAAGTTAATGCTGGCGGATTTTTCTATAATAAATTGATGAAATTATGATGATTACTATTGATGATAAAAAGGATGGTTTATTTTATTGATGCTGAGTTTATATGTTAAAACTCATTTCTAAATCGCTTTAGGTTTTTTTTATATTGACAAGGTCTTTTGTGAGAAGGAATCCTGTCGATGGACCGGACATATACAGGTTATGAGGACATAGCTGGGTGACGCAATGCTTTTTCAAAAATCCTTACATGAGACGTAATGAACGGGAAACTGCTGACACCATGAAAACAACAGCAACAATTTCAGCAGCTGTAATAATTTATTAAAGAATTTAAAAATTGTCTCTGAATATAACCTTTCACTGATCACCCTTTTGGAATCGCAGTTTTCAAGTTCATTTGTGTGCACAATAAATATTTTTCTATCACCCGTTATAAGTTAATAATTACTAATCTGGCATCTCTAGATTTATTATGATAAAAACCTGAGCAGTTTTTCTGTCTGTTGCTACAGGTCATAAACTGTAGATAAAGCCCTTCTTGCATTCATTTGAGTCATAAATGAAGTTTAGCCTTATTCATAGTTACGATAAAAAATACACGATATTCAGTCAGTTATGTGCCATGCGTGATACACGCTTAGGCGATCATGTATCTTTCGATACATAACTGACGGGACAGATTTTTTCCTGCAGTAGGTTGCCATTTCTTTCTGTTATAGAACCCGGTCAGCCCTGCTATTTACCAATAGCTGGTGGGGGGCGGGAGAAGAAGAGGATTCATACCTTTCCCAATGGTATTAGCACGTAAGTGAATGTAATGGATCCGACTGGAATTCGAACTCGGCTCTCCGATTCTTTAATCAGAGTCGCTATCCATTACTCCATATTTTATGCTAAAACTTCACTGGTTATAAAAAGAAAAGACGCTAAAATAAGTGGTAATGTTTGAAAACACACAAAAAAGGGATGATGCCGCCACTAACACAACAAATTCTAATAACAGGTTCATATGGCAACCTAGGAAATTTGGAGGTGCCGGATTACTGATTTAATGGGATTAGTAATTGCCGGATTCGTGATGTTCAAACTGTATTTTTATCATATCATTGCCACGCCTTGCTGGTAGATGAAATGAGAGAGAATGAGTAAATGGGAAAAAATGTCTCCAAAAATTATTTTACTAAGCCAAGAACGAGGAAATTGGCTTACATAACAATTGTTAGATTTCACAGATCTAGATCTGTGTGTGTGTATGTGTGTGTGTGTGTGTGTGTGTGTGTGTGTGTGTGTGTGTGTGTGTGTGTGTGTGTGTGTGTGTGTGTGTGTGTGTGTGTGTGTGTAAAAGAACTGGATAAAAGTATCTACATACTTGAGAAAAGAAAGCGTAAACTTAAGAATAAATAAATAAAACGTATTATTTGCAAAAAAAAAAAAAAAAAAACACCACCACCACCACGGGCGGTCAGTCTTGTGCCCACAAAATCCACTCTAAATATCTGCTTCCGATCTCGGCAGTTGAAGCTCGAGATCTTGGCAGGTGTTTCAACGCATGACGTCACCGCTTTATTTTATTTTATTTATTTTTATTTTATTTTATTTTATTTCTTTTGTCTTTGTTTTCATCCTTTTGCCTGTGTGTTAGCGTTGACGATGCGTTCCGCAGCCCGGCCGCTGTCAGAAGGTTCGTCAGGGCTATTTGGCGCCAATCGGGTGAACGGACAAGGACTGACAAGTGAAATCAGATACTATTTCCCGCCACGTGTTGGATTATCGGCCGCTTGGGGGCACTGTTGCTAATTCACAAAAACCTGCGAAGAACAGTCAAGTGCAGAAGGGTTTAAAAGAAGGACGAATGTGTGTGACTAATTCTCAAAATACACAACTTGTATATATCTATTATATATGTAGGAAATAATAAACACACACATATATATGTGTGTGTGTGTTTGGGAATGATAGATGAAACATTCACATAGGATTATGTATAATTATGTGTACGAATCTATTTGAAGAAAATGATCGAAATCGTAGCCGATATAAAAAGATGTTTATATTATAATTATGTTTTGCATGTAGTGTTTTAACAGCGGGTGGGAAATGTAACACTGAAATTCAAAGATACATTGGAATAGAGAAAGATGCTAAGCAAGGTATTAAGAAACAGGAAAATTTCGTTTGAAACAAAGAGTGCTATAATATTAATCATCATTCCTCTTCTTCTTTATGCATCGTGTTCCTTCAGGACGTAGGCGATTATGGCTCTCCACAATTTCCTGTCCTTCGTAGGTCTTAATAAACTTTCTCTTTTTGTTATTTCTCCTAAACCCCGTTCCGACATCAATTTACTCAGTGAGCTTGAGTTACGTCTCGTTTTCCTCTGTCCCTCTTGCCTTCAATCTGTCCTGTGAGTATCAGATTTTCCAAGCCCTCTTTCCTCATTATGTGCCCTAAAAATATCAACTGTCTCTTTCTGATGGTAAGTTTAAGTATCTTCTTGGTTTCAGTTTTCTCTAAAACTTTGTCGCTGCTCGCACAATCGGTCCATGTTATCTTCAGCATCCTTCTGTAGAACCGCATCTTTCAGGCGATTGTATAGCATCCACTGTCACACGGGAGGATAGATATCACGTGACAATTCGGTATTCTTTTCTTTGCTCAGAATAACATAGGCTGAACATGTGCGTAACGACGAAGTGTCACTGGAAATGGAAACAAAAAGGTTGCTTATAGTTAGAATAAAAAAGAAATAGATGAAATTCTAGAAAAATTATGAAAAAAGTGGATTTGGAGAACTTGACACTCCCAAGACAAATGGAACATAAGAAAATTGCGAATCACCTAACTAACAAACTTGTGTTAATGGTTAGCAGAATATAGATTAATAGGGATAAGAAAAAAGCAAAACTCCCAAAGGATGGGAAGTTATAAATGGTCACATTACATAGAGAAGAACTTTAGGTCACATACAATATATACAAGCATACATCGGTGAATAATCACAGACTAAACACAGAAAACTGATGTGAATTTTTATTCATTTCCAAAAAAAAAAAAAATGGTATACAGTCAGCAATCACGATGTCCGTTGAACGATACAGGTAACATTTTGATTTTGATTTGAATAAGTTATTGCATAACCGGATTGTGAATAAAACTGTTCAAAGTAAATGTTTTTGTTGTATTTGTTCAAGTAGCTTAGACCATCTAAGTCATTATTAGGAGCTAAATGTTGAAAATATTGCAGGCAAGGGTTGTCTACATTGGAGCCGTTTTTGGAACGTTATATTTCACATTTAAATAGACATTATCGTACATGTGACGTCATGTGAAGAACGGTTTCAGAGATTGGCGACACCAGAAACTATTATATATAATAATGATTTTTAATAGATAGTTAGATACGAATAAACTGAGATAGATAGATAGATAGATAGATAGATAGATAGATAGATAGATAGATAGATAGATAGATAGATAGATAGAATAGGAAAATGTCCTAAAACGAATAAACTGAGGAATATGGTGGTTGACGAACCTGGGAAATATTATTCTTGGCCCAAACTACTGAATAAGCCATGATTACTGATAGAATCTCAATACTGTGGTAAGACGATCATACTCTACAAACTTTACTTCCATTTAATCCAACAGAGAATGTTTTCTGCTTGCAACACTCTACGGCTTCTTGGCCTCACTGACATGCAGTAGTGCGACTATATCGAGTCAAGTGCTTCTTCTACTGCACGGAACGTTGGCCCACTGTATCGTGCCACGTTGGTCCACTGTATCGTCATAAACCATACACGCTTAGGCGATCATGACGATCTAACGAGGCAGATTTTTCCCCTGCAGTAGGGTTGGCATTTCTTTCTGCAGTAGACCAGTTGTCATCCAAGGCTATAGAACACGCTCTGCTCTGCTACTTACCCATAGCTGGGGTAAGGGGAGGAGAAGAGGATTCATACCTTTCCCAATCGTATTAGCACGTAAGAGAATGTAATGGATTTAACTGGAATTCGAACTCGGTTCTTCGATTCCTCAATCCGAGCCGCTATCCATTACTCCACAGTATCTCTTACGCATTTATAAATCTACCATTCGTCCATGTATTGACTACTGTTCCCATATTCGGTCTGGCGCTCTGTAATGTAATCGATCCTGACTTGACATCTCAGCTTCAGCCATTTTTCACCAACATGACGTGGCTTCCCTCTGTCTTTTCTACAAATATTTTCGTGGCAACCGCTCTGACGAACTTTTTTCCTGGTGCCCAGATCACATGAATTTAAGCGTGCTACTAGATTGGCAATTAGGTCCCACCTTTTTAATGATGAAATAGCTAAATGCAACCTTCACTTCTACTCCAAACTTTTTTTCCCGCACTTCTTGCCTGTGGGATTTCCTTTCGTTTTCTTGCTTCCATGATAACTATAATCTTTAAAAATTCAAATCCAGCGTCAGTTGCAATTTTCTATCTTCTTGAATCCTTTTCATTTTTTTATCTTTCTCTCAATCTTCCTTATTCTCAGTCTTTTCATTCTCTTTCATTTTCACTCCCCATAACCCCTAGCGTTCTAGTGACATTATCGCCTTGCTTGGGGTGAAATGATTTAAAAAAACTGCTATAAACAACGGATGAGCGAGAACCTTATAACTTAGTGTGAGTGTCGATAGAGTCCAAAAGCGTCTCCGAGTCCTTGTTGCGGAAGTATTATTTTCCACCCTCCAACCTCTCTCTCTCTCTCTCTCTCTCACACACACACACACACACACACACACACACACACACAGGCGGGATGGGGTGAGTCTCTCACTGCTCTATTGCTACTTCCATGTTAAAGTGCTCGGACGAACTGCATTTCTTAGTTCCGCCAGTTGTAACCTTCACAGTCAGGCCCCACCATGTCTAGCAAATCGTAAAAAACCACCCACATTCTCTCCATATTCCATTGGTGAGTTCCACTCGAACAGCATCTTTCCGCGAACCTCTGCTCTGTGAAATCGACTCCCAAGACGATGTTTCCCTACAATCTTAACCTGTTCAAGTCTAAGATTAATTGTTTATCTTCCAGTCCTAACCGCATAAACTGCCTCTTGCTGTAACCCTATACCTCGAGCGGACCCTGGGCATTGTGCAGTGTGAACCCCACTGTAAAACGAACAAAAACATCTTTCTTGACCAAATTCGCTTATTTTTTTCCGTTATCTCCTTCTAATTCATTGTCACTTTTCGAAATCGATTTTAAGTGGTTCCTGTAGAGTAAGTGATTAATAACTCTGACAGATATTTCATACGTTTTGTTCTTTATTTCATTTGATGGCCAGTATTAAAACAATACAGAACAATAAATGTGAAAGGGATTCTCTTTGAAATTTTTCTCTATTGATCTGTAAGTTGTCAGATTTGATTTCACCATCAAGATGGTTCAAAATTTCAAATTCTTAATATAGCATTTTTATAAATAAATAAAAAAAAGTTTTCATTAATTTTAATGTCTTTTTTATACTCTATCCTCCCATTGTTTTACGAACGACATTTTGTCAGTAACATCCTCTGTGGATTAGCAATTTATCTTTGCAGTCATAAAAGCCTTTCTTATAGTGACTTTCTAAGATGTGGTACAAGACCAAAAGTAAGGAGCAACCAGTGAAGATCAAACTCACTACTCAGTCGTAATTGATCTAGCTGACAAGCTTTCTAACCATTACGCTACGTCGAGGTGCCCGAAGAGCCTTTCTTTCATTTTCAGGGAGGATATTATTTCGGTCAAGGTCAATATGATCTTTTTATCAAAATCGTTGTTAGTACTTTGTAGATGAGTATAAGAAAATAAATATTCAGTAATTTGAGAGGTTAACTGTTTTCAGTTTTCGGTATTAAATATGTAAATGACTTGGGTCAGACATTATGGTTTTTGTTTTGGTTTGTTGATGACATCAGAGATCAGGTTTGTGTATGAAGGCAAATAGACTATTTACATTAATCGGACTATTGTCATCATCTTTGTCGCCATATTTATTACAATGTTCCGGCCTTTCAGTATCTGTCTATATTTCTGAGATGAGGTACTATGTACACTATTTACATTATTCGCACTATTGTCCTCATCTTTGTCGCCATATTTATTACAACGTTTCGGCCCTTCAGCATCTGTCTATATTTCTGAGATGAGGTATTATGTACACTATTTACATTATTCGGACTGTTGTCCTCATCTTTGTTGCCATATTTATTACAACGTTTCGGCCGTTGTGCGCTCCGGCCTTCTTCAGGTGGTTGAAATGTCGAACTGAACCCTTTATTTCGCTCACTAGTTCCACGTGCCATGTTTAATTAATATTGAACTCACACTCTCTGGGTCCTGTCACTGGATCTAACCAACGCCTTTATCCACTGTGCCACGTGACCGTGAGGATATCTGTGTATTAATTTCTGGGTATTATAAACCTAATGCCTCAGCAAAGATGAGTACAATAGTCCGAATAATGTAATTAGTGTACATAATACCTCATCTCAGAAATATAGACAGATACTGAAGGCAAATACATTTAGTCAGAAATTTTATCCATTCCTGGTGACTTTCATTTTATTTTTTAAGAGTTTGTTATGAATTCTTAATGTCTTCTTCTTCTCTTTGTACATCTTCTCGTTGTTTTTAATTCATTCTGCATCCTTTTTAGAATTCTACTCATTTCGATGGGCTTCATTATCTTCTTCATTTCCCGGTAGAATTTTTTTGTGCTATATTTAAAAATATTTTTTTTTTCTCCTTTTCTCATATCTTCTTTTTCTTTGTGCTTTTAGCTGAATACGTTGATTTAGTATCTCCTTTGTACCGTGTAACCCGTATATAAGAGACCCGGATATAAGAGAAAACCGGATATAAGAGATATTTTCTCTGGTCCCAAAGTGTTCCCATACTTACCTAAACAAAATAGACCAAACCCGGATATAAGAGAAACCCGGATATAAGAGAAACCCGGATATAAGAGAAACCCGGATATAAGAGACTTCTTCTCCGGTCCCAACAACTCTCTTATATCCGGGTTACACTGTAGTTGACATTTTCCACTGACTAATTAAAAAACAAACAAAAAAAAAAAACAAACACATATATATTACATCGATAAAGGCATGGGCTACCAGGAATCCCTTCAATGAGTTTACTGGAATCTTTTCCAACCTATCCGAGGGCTCCAACTACAACAAGGATTGTTGATGTTCCCATGTGCCACATTTCTGAGATTTCGATTTCAAGGTCCTTGTATTTTCAAAGATACATTGCAGTCTGAGGGACTGTCATATCAATAAGGGCTTTTGCTTTTGTTTGTTGCCTCTAATAACAATGTCTACGTGGTTAGCTTTGATTGTTCTGTCTGTCTGTCTGTCTGTCTGTGTGTATTTTGTAGTCCCATAAAATTGTAACAGATCCTATCTCCGTAACCGAGTCTGGGTGATGTTCATACCAATTTGTTTCAGTTTCCTTCCCGTAGAAGTTGCAGACTTTCCAGTGCAGATATTGGCCGACTCTGTTGTGCCCGGTTTTATAATCAGTGGGTGCCAATACCGTGCAACCTGAAACAAGATGATCAATTGTTTCTGGATATTTATCACAGAATCTGCATTTTGCGATAACACCATATTTTAGTATGTGTGCTTGATAATTTCTATTGGTCCTGTACAGCAAAGATAAAACCTTCAGTTTCAGCTTTTAACCCTGCACTACGTAGCCACTGATAGGTACGGGGTTTGTCTACATCAGCCTGTCTGGTACAGGCACAATGTTGGCCATGGATCGGTTTATCTTGCCATTGTTTCTGTATCTGGTCGTCGCTTTCATTTGTCTTTGCTTTCTTTTTTAAGGATTTTGTAGCTTCAGTAGGTATACTGTGCTTTACTTATATTTCTGCATCCATTTGAAACTCCATTTTGAACTTATTGGCTTCCTTTATTACAGAATAAAGACGCTTCCGACTTTCATGTTCTTTGACACATCATCATCCAGTCTTCTGTAGTTTCCAGGTATCTTTGAAGGCCAATTGTTTGTAGTTTTGTAGGACAGTTCTAGTTGAACTAATCCTCTGCCTCCTTCGGGTCTGGGCACATACAGACGGTCAATATCAGCTTTGGGATTATGCATGCGGTAGCAAATGAGAAGCTTTCTCATTTTGGCGTCCATTCGCTTAATGTCAGCTATGGTCCAGTTAAGGATGTTAAAGCTGTATTGCACCACAGGGACAGCCAAGGGGTTTATGGCTGATATTCTGTTTTTGAGTTCAACTCGGTATTTAGTACCAGACGCACACGCCCAGTACTGTAGTACTCCTTTCTCTTTCATCTGGGTATGTTGTATACCGTCTCCTTCGCTAATTCCTAGGTACTTATAGGCTTCATCTTGTTCCAGTTCCCTAATCTGCGACAAAGTCTAAATCTATTGAAGGTGTGTCTGTAATTCCCCCTTTCTTGAATGTTACTTTTGCATTATTATTATTATTATTATTATTATTAATTGTAATAGTATTCCGTATACTTCTAGATCATTCCTTTTCTATATTATTATTATTAATAATCATTTTAATGATGGTGGTGATGAAGCTTGTTGTTCGTTGAGGCTATCCTCATCGTTGTCGTCGTCATCAACCTTATCCACTTTGTTTATCTCCTTTGAATACAAAGGTTAGAATTTGCATCATTTCATTAGCAATCCTTTCCGCTCCCACCCTGACTCCTGAAACCGCTTCCTTTCTCTCTTGCTGTCCGTCTTTATATATATATTTTTTCTTTTCTTTTTTTTTTTCTTTTATCACTAAGTTAGTATGTGCCTGTGTGTTTGTCCTTTCAGTCAAAATATTCTCGGATCATTAGGGAAATTCTGCGATTTCCCATTCCCGAAAGCCATGCAATAATTTCGTCATTCATGTTCGTTTCCGCTATTTCTTCTTCTTCTTCTTCTTCTTCTTCTTCTTCTTCTTCTTCTTCTTCTTCTTCTTCTTCTTCTATCGCTAGTTTGCTAGATAGGTATATCTATCTATCAAGCTTGCTAGTTTATTTGTCTCTCTCTTTCTTTCATATATATATATATATATATATATATATATATATATATATATATATATATATAAAGAGAGAGAAAGAGAGAGTATGTGACAGAGACAGACACAGAGACACAGAGAGAGACTGCATATAAAATTGCCAGGCTTTGGTTCATCTTTTGTTATGACCGTATAAAACAATGCCAGACATTTAGTTCATCGTTGCTATAACTGTATAAGCAATGTTAGATATTTGGTTCATCTTTGTTATGACCGTATAAACAATGTCAGGCATTTAGTTCATCTTTGCTTTGACTGTATAAACAATGTTCGACATTTGGTTCAACTTTGGTATAACTGTATAAATAATGATGTTCATCTTTAGTGTGACTCTATCGTCAGGTTTATATCTTAGCAGACGTACACACAATCTTCCTCAACCAAACCTTGAACCTATCCATTCCATTTTCGAGCTATTAACTTTCATTTAAATACACACATAGTTATGTGTCGTTCGTGATACACCCTTAGGCGTTCATGTATCTTTCGATACATGACTGACGAGGCAGATTTTTTCCCGCAGTAGGTTGCCATTTTTTCTGTGGTAGAGCAGTTGCCATCAAAGGCTATAGAACCTGGTCTGTCCTGCTATTTACCCATAGCTGGGGGGAGAAGAAAAAGATTCATACCTTTCCTAAGGGTGTTAGCACGTAAGTGAATGTAATGGATCCGACTGGAATTCGAACTCGTCTCTCCGATTACTCAATCCGAGCCACCGCATTTCCTCACCTACTACGTATAAATCAATCTTCTTGTTTGTTCATCAGAATACTGATTTTGGGAAGCCTTGCGGGCTGAAAATCCCTTCTTGTCATAGATGCACACTGGTGTAATATGTGTGCTTATGCGTGTACGTGTGCTTGCAATCGTGATCCTTATTTTAATATACAAATATGGAACCTCCTAAAATGACGTTTCACACATAGAATACATAACGTACCAATACCGCCGTTTATCGTGTTTCAATTTCTACCAAACGTCGCACCTCCATTACTCATTGGTTATAAAAACTAATCTCATTGATCATTACAATGGATGCCCGACAACTGAGGTCTTCAGACATGATGCCTACCGGAAGATAATCTTTGGTAGGCTTGTCTTGAAGAACTCGTTAGTATAATGACATCATTTCTTACTTACCCTGAAATTATATCCAGAGTGAGATTAAGCATAAGTTTATTATCCTTTAAACGGCGGGTATTATCAATTGATACTTCATTGGTTTGGTTTGGTTTGTTTTATGGCATATCAACGTCAATAGGTTATTTAATGCCGACAAAATTTTTATTACTGGTAATGTTTTTCTTCTAAAATCTATTTCTGGGAATATTTTTCCTCGAAGAAATCTATACCTGATCATATTTTTCCAAAGAATACATAGCTGTCTGTATTGCTGGTATTTTTTGAAGTATTGCTGATAATAATTCCTCTTTCAAAAATTATTGCTAGTAATAATTTTTTATTACAAAGTATTTCTGGTATTAAAACCTATTTTTACACAAGTTTGGGTGTTAACTATTTGGGACCCTAACAGGTGTTAGGGTTAGGGTGGACCTGGTAACACCAGCAATTCCACGCTCCTCAAAACCTCCTGATCAGAGGCCTTGCTGCTGGACGTTGTTGATAGTCTTACCCAGGACGCGGATGTAGTTTATCGTCATACCCAGGACGCGATACTTCATTGGAGATTATCAGATATCAATTAATAATCTTAAACTTTTTACAGGCATACGGGCGTCATTCATTTATTTTTGATTGAAGTCTAGATGATTAAATGCTAACTTTAGGATTCAGGAGGTTGCGTCATATCATGGAATATTTTTCAGCAAATAAAACAGGAAGAATAAGTCAAAAACAGTCCAATGTCTACATGCATACTTCCCGAAGAGAAAAGAGGCCAAGTATGAGAATAGTTTTCTAAAAAGAATGCACAACCCCATTGTGCATGAAATGCTTCAAGCAACATTATAATGTAAAAAAATATTAAATTTAGAAACCAAACACTTGTTTCATTTCGTTTTCTTTATTTTTATAATCTAAAATATCATTTTTATAATTTATGCCCCATACAATATTCAATACTAAATAACCGAACAAGATCTGGCATGTCATGAAATCAATATTATTTTATTATTAATTTTTACTAGTATTTGCCTTCACCTTAATTATTTTAGTAGCATTTTATCCCCACTTTACTATGCCAATCTACGGTAATAGGCGTTGAAAATTACTAATAACAGTGTTTTTTAATACATATCTAAGAAAAGTAAACTTAAGGTACACTACTAATAATACTAGTATTTAGACAATGAATATACTAATGGTAATATTTACATTATTTGGACGATTGTCCTCATCTTTGTTGCGATATTGATCACAACGTTTCGGCCATTGTACGCTCCGGCCTTCTTCAGGTGGTTGGAATATCAAACTGAACCCTTCATTTCGCTTACTAGGGCAGACTGTTCTAGTTCCATGTTTAATGGATGTTAGTTATCAGTTATCTCCTGTTAATTCCCCTCTCCAAGTTCTCCACTGCCTTAACTGGGTACTGAACTCAGTCTCTTTGGGTCCAGTCACTGGATCTAACCAACGCCTTCATCCACTGTGCCATATGACCTTGAGGACATCTGTGTATGAATTTCTGGGTATTATAAACTTAATGTCTTCAGCAACCATTTTAACCGGTGCTCATATTGAAATTTTTGCTGTTATCATTTAATGTTTTTACTAGAGCTCATATTGCAATTTTTGTTGTTATTATCGATTTTCTCTGGCACTCCTTATTACTGGTTCCCATATTGTATTCATTTCTATGCTTGGTCCGCTCAGGAGATTTATGTGGCCTAACATATGTGCTGATTCCTTAAGTTTAGGAATTTTCCAGTGATATTCTTTCTCTTTCCCACAGTCCGAATAATGTAAATAGTGTACATAATACCTCATCTCAGAAATATAGACAGATACTAATGGTAATATTCACCGTTTCCTTATAAGGAAATATTCGGCATTCATTGACCGAGCAGCCAGTGCTAGTGTCGGTTGAAATTTATAAAATCTTTCCATTAAAACAATTTTTTTAAAAAATAAATTTCTTGTCTCTTCTAACTTTATTTTCAATATTGATGGGGGTTTTCTCCATTATATTCGAAGTAGTGTGGAATGTCGACATCTTGATAATGTCATTATTTTCTCATCGAGTTACATTTGCTATCCATTTAGCTGTTGCTCGTGTTGAAAGTTTTCAAGTGATGTGTTTTTTCTCATTTTGCAACACCAGCTGATGATGTTCAAAGAAGAATGGTCCTCGCTAAGACCTACAGGCTTCATTCGATTGAAGACATTTTTAATTATTAATCTGAGAATGTGGTTGTATGCAACTAACAGCTAAGATATTTCTGAATGAGTTTGATGCCATGCATAATATCTATATGTCTCAATCGAACGAGGTTATAACAGGATTCACATTTTCAAGTTAATGTTTTGGTTTTGTAGCAACGTGTGGTGTTGTGCAAAACTACCGCTCGTGCAGACAATCCATATTCAACTTCTTTATTTTGTATACTAAATTTGTTATAACTGATCCATATGCCGAAGTATTTGAAATGTTTTGCTTTTATTAACTCCACATCCTGAATGGTTATGATAGATTCACTGCGTATGTCATCACTGCTTTCAATCCAATTCCAAGAGTTTAAAGGTTGTATTTGATCTTCTGCAAATCCTTCGAGTTCACAGAGACCAAACGAATGGAGCAGATGGAACAAGACTAGGATTTTCAAACCTCGTTTTCTCACCTTAACATATTGGCTCACGACACTCTACCGATTTGGCTTTATTCTTCAGATGAAGCTAAATTAATAATGTTATATCTGCATCTTACATACCTCGGTTTTGGATAGTTTCGTGTTTTTACCATTGGTTGTTGTCCATGCCAGGATTTTAAAGGCTCATTTTAACGTAAATAGGCTCAAATCTCAGAAAAAAAATTACTACACAACAAACTTGTTTTATTTTGTCTGAATTTCTTTGATGATGAGTCATTATTTACACTATTTGTATTTGGTCTATTGTCCTCATCTTTGTCGTTGTTATCACATTTCGCCGTCATTTCCTCTGGCCTTTCTCTGTTATATATAGATCTGGGTAACCTACAGGTAATTTTGAACTGAATGCTTCATTTAAACTCCGGACTAGACTTTTCTCGTTCCACTGCTCATGTCTAGAGATACCGTCTAGTTCTTATTTTATTTAGTATTGTTCGGTTTATGCTCACCCTTTTCCACTGATTGAAAGTACACATTGTGTGACCCAGGGATTGAACTTACAACCACTATGTCACCAAATTCATAAAAGAACGCTTTTACCCACTAGGCCAATGGTGTCTTCGGTCAACCACAGGTTAGAA